>OW119934.1:2280139-2580139 GCA_933210815.1 Meta bourneti | reverse complement strand
ATATATATATATATATATTTATATATATATATATTTATATATATATATATTTATATATATATATATATTTATATATATATATATATGTAATTCAAAATTACATATTAGGTGTACCGGAAAGTTCTGTCCTTTCCGGTTATAACAAGTTTCAACAACAAGTATGCGCATATTCATTTGACGCATATTTGGCTCTCTCTTTTTATCACTGAATGTATACATACTAACCTAGCAAATAAACTAAAATGAAGATGATTCATGTTAGTTTTAAGTGAGGCGCGATCGTGTACCCATGGCTACTGATAAAGTTCATTTACGCCACTGTATTTTGTACGAATTCCAACAAGGAAGAAATGCTACAGAAGCGTGTAGAAATTTATTGAAAGTGTTTGATGAAGGTAGTTTCTGATAGAACATGCAGAAGATGGTTCAAAAAATTTCAAATAGGTGATTTCGACCTTTCTGATAAGCCACGCTCTGGGTGACCATCTTTGATCGACGACGATACTGTCAAGATCATGTTAGAGCAAAATCCTTTTTTGACAACATCGGAGATTGTGGAAAGGCTTGATTCAGCTCAACAAACCATTTCGGACCATATTCGGAAATAGGATTGGTGTGGAAATATTTGAGATGAGTTAAGAGAAGAATTTGAATGATCGAGTCATCATTTGCACATCTCTGCTTGCACGGAACAAAATAGAACCCTTATTGGACCGGATGATAACTGGGATGAAAAGTGGATTACCTATAAAAACATCGTAAAGAAAAGGGCATATTGTGAATCCGGAAAACCTGCCCCCTCCACCTCTAAACCGAAGTTGAGTATGAGTTAGAGAATGTTGTGTATATGGTGGGACATTCGAGGACCAATACATTTTGAGCTGTTGAAACCGAACGAAAAGCTAAATTCGGAGAGGTATTGTCAGCAATTTGATAATTTAAAAACAGCACTCCAAGAAAAGAGGTCGGCGATGTTCAATAGGAAGGACATCATACTGCTTCATGATAATGCCAAGCCACATACTGCTTTGGGGACTCGTCAGAAACTCGCAGAGCTAGGCTGGAAAATTCTGTCGCATCCACCATACTCCCCGGATCTAGCACCCTCCGATTATCACTTGATTCTGTCCTTACAAATTTTTTGCAGTGCAAAAACTTCAAAAACGAAGAAGATATCAGACAAGCACTGGTTCAATTTTTCGCCTCTAGGCGAAAAATCGCCGCTATATATATATATATATATATATATATATATATATATATATATATATATATATATATGTATATATATATATATATATATATATATTAAGATACACAAAATAATAAAATTTTATGATGTAATATTACATAACGTTGGCAATACATATGGGCAAGGCACCAAATGCGTTGTTCAAAGCGGCAGTTGATATGAGAATTTTGGTAGATTGGAAATTAGTTTATATACTTTGTAATGTCAAACTTAAAATTGCACTTTACTTGTTTATTAGCCATCGTTTTGATACATAAATACCCATATCATTCACAAAATATGATTTAAACAAAGTGATTCGATGTCTCAAAAGATTGGAGATAGTAGGTCTGGTTGTCCCAGAATTTTTTTCAATTCAAGAGATGTCAAAGATTGGACATTTTTTAATCATCTTTGAGGCAAATAAAGAAAATAGTGTTTGAGCATAGGAATTAGAGCATTCGAAGAAGAAATAATGTGGTGGAAAACCGATATTTTCTCCAATATACCTAACATTGCTTTGAGAAGATTTGTGGGAAACTTTCTAACACAGAAGTCAATACCAAGCTCGAAAATAATTACATCTGAAGGAATTGCAATGTGAAAACTGTCAGAAATTAACTTTAAGACTCAGGAAATTACCATGAAAAGAAAATATGTCATATTGGCCAGATTACAAGCGCTGAGATTCGGATTTTTAGAAATCGGTGGATGTAATTAAGAGTGTTTTCTTCTAATAAATGTAGGGCATGAGTTAACATCTAGTTTAAAACCGAATGCTTGTTATATTTCGCTTTATTTTAGGTTACGAGAGCACATTTGAAATTTTGTCACACAGAACTCAGTTTGTAAGATGGCGCCTAGTGCAAAATACAATTACGATCGTAGTGTACAGATTTGTGAATTAGTCTAAATAAATGGCAAGGAATCTGGATTTAAAGGAGACACTGGAAGGTTCAATACAGGGGATTGGTTGCGAAGCCAGCCCTACTTTGTTAATTATCAAACAAAAACTCTTAGTTTATTTGCAAGATGGAACTCTAATGTGTAATGTGATTAGTAGAAAACCTTTTTGCAAAGAAGGGAATGCTTCTATGTGTCCTCAAACGGAACATTTTCCGAATATGATTTCAAGTAAAAAGGATTGAGAATTAATGAATAGAGATGTGACGAAGGGGGTAGATTACTACAAAAATTGCTGGTTGAGAAAATTATTCTCGTCTGGAAACATCAATAGTCAGGGCATGTTTATTATTCTCCAATGTTCAAAGACAATAAATTAACATTAAACTTGTGAAAATTGAAGAAGTAGCTTTTATCTCCCCAATACGAATTGGATAAAGAATTTAAGTTCGTCTAATAATTTCGCCATGGACCGTACATTATATTTTGTATTCATGGATTGCATTTAGAAACATTAATTTAACTTCACAGCAAACCGAAGACCAAAAACTCAACTTAGCACGTGAAATAAATTCAACAAATACGCAGGAGTAAGAAAACACATTCTCACTCAGAATGTATCTTTTGAATGAATGGAATGCATGTCTGTTCGGCTCTCAGGCACGGAATAGGTGGTAGGATTAACAAGTCATCCTGCCCTGTGTGGCTCTAGTTGATATCTTACAGATATGAACTACGGCGCTCATTTCTCAGAAATTAATCAATATTAGTGTTGCCAACTTAGCGATTGTTGTCGTACCCCTAATTTTTTACCATGGAACCCCAGGGAAACGTGTCTCTCACGTTGAGGATACTTGCTATAGAGAGAGATTTCCAGGAAACTGTAGGAAGTTCATAAAAATGCATGCTGGACACTCAGCAGTTCCTTACCCATGAGCAGAGACGTGGGAAATGCAGTTGAAGTAGGAAACATCTAATCTTATCTCTCAGTGTAAGTGCTCTACCGTTAAGCATGCTCAGATTCAGTATGTAGACTGATTCTCGCCACATCATGATATGCAGTTCCCTTAATATCACATGAATGAAATAATTCAGTTAATATCGGTGGTCAAAATTGCAAACAAACGTCCCAAAACTTATGCAGATATACTATGACTAATAAGAGGTAAAAGCACGGCATTCTATTCGGCTTTTTGAGGTTTCAGGTCGTCTTCACTTTGAAGAAAATCAAAGATCAGCTGCGATGGTTGAGGGTGAGCGTTATGGTTGTCCATGAAACGTTATCGTTATATCCATAAATATGAGTTATCCATATTCGTAGATCATAACTCTTGTCGTTATCAGTTGATATGCTTTTCACTCAGCAAATGTATAAATCATAAGTGTCCGAATGTCAAACCCACTGAGCCTGCACTAAGGGGAATAGTTACCCCGTCGACCCATTTGAGAGTTGAAAACAACTGTATCATGAGTGAAACTTGGCCACACAGCTCGTGGAAAATCGATGGGAGGTTTGCGTGGCTGCAAGAGGTAACCACACCTATTATTAATTGCCTTCCATGTGTGCCAGTTTTCTGAGCTTTTTTCCATAGAAGAAAAACAAATTTTGACATATTTTTAAAATATATAATTAAGCTCTTTTTCTTAGTATCCTGTTGCATTACTTCCTTAAACAAGCCTTTTTATCCCATTACGAGTGACTTTCAAAAAATAGATCTGGAATATCCAGGTGGCATAGGATATCCCTATGTGAATACAATTTTAATTCCGAGTCCCTTACCTCTACTTTAAGTTTGTACATTAAATTTAGAAACACTCTGTATAATAAATACCATATGTAGGACAAGATTTTAAATCGTATATGATTAAGATCTCAATATACTTAAAGCAAAGTTGTTTCACATGTTTTTATACTAAACAGCTTGCTTGAATTTTTGATTTTAAAGTTCTTTTATAACTGGTTTACTGTACCAAACTCTAATTTACTCAGATTTAAAGTCATATCACGTAGCTGATTTGCACAAATTTTCAAACCCCAACCTCGTTATAGATTGCAGAGTATATGACTTCAGAGCTCTCAAAATATTTGATGTTTTCGCTCAGAGCAGCGTCTTCCATCACAACTGTGTCCATTACCAAAACCATTACGTCTCCGACACCAACTCTACAAGTATTAGGTTGCAGATAAATGCGTATACCAGGGTTTAAGGTTCTCTAGGTGCTAGGAGAGTGAACAAAAACGAAAAAGAAACAGCCGCAGTGAGATCTCCAATAACTTAAAACCCAGTAACTATTAAATTCTTCTGCTAGCTACTTTAGAGGTCTGATAGCGTCTCTTGAGTAGATTTATGACCACGAATCTTAGAAGGAATACAGATTGTTTTCTTGAAGGGGAAGGAAATAAAGCAGAATACAATAAAATAGGAAAGAATCTGTCGCGAAGATATTAGAACTGTTATTTATAAAAGAACCAGGATTTAATTTGTACATATGGTGTTTCGATATTTTTATCAAGTATGTCCAGTCTAGTAAGAAGTCAAATAAAAAGAAAAAAAGGTTGAAAGGGAGAATATTGTGCAATGTTTTTGGTTTATTTTAACTCAATCGCAACTCAAGAAACTGTTTGCGGATTTGCAGAATGTTCATAACATTACTTATAAGAGGGATATATTTAATGTGGTTCTGTTCCGCAAGTACGAGTGCATTGTTGTTTCTTTCTTGGCTTGACAACTTAACAATTCTATACCCGTTGATGATCTTATCAGATACTTATTAAAACAACTGAAAGGTAGGTTTATTATAGTTTCTTGTTCAGAGGGATAAGGGACTCAATAAATTACATAAAGTTGGAAGCAGCTGGGAATCGGATGAGGTGTGAGATGTTTCCATCAATCAGAACAAAGAATCTTCACCAGGTCATAAAGTGATTGCAAGAATTGATTTTCAAGTTTCTATACTAATAGAATACAAGATGGCATCAGTTTTTGTAGCTGAAGGTCAGGGATCATTATCCGAATAGTGTCTCAAAGTACAGTGAGTAGTAAAATATATTTCATTGATGCACTGTTACATACCTTGTGTATTAACACATTTTTCTTATTGTGATGCATCAGTGAATCTATTTAAAATCGAAAAACAATATTTGTGTCTTAAATTATCATATCTAGCCTTTTCACGATAAAAACCAACATGAAACTACTACATGAGTCCAAGGTAATTAAGAGTCTCTCTAAGTTGATTTTATGTCAAACATAAAAAATACTTTACTTTTTACACCCTTAGTATAATGGATCCTTTATGGATAGATATATCTTTCTTTTTGGGATTGATCCCGAAAGATTCGCCAATATTTCGTTGTGTTGCTCTAGTGCGACGTAAATTCAACTACCTTCCTTCTAAATTAGTAGATTTACCATACAAAATCTTTTAATCTATAATAGCTTGTTAAGCCATGCGGTATTTTAAAACTTTCTATAAATGAGTACTATATTAACAAAGACAAATTAATGAAAGCTTATTGTAAAAAGCAAAATTATACCTGTATATTCAGTTATAGAAAACACTGGATCTCGATCAATATCAAGATCCACAAGAAAATTTATTTTCGTTTCTTTTAGACATCTGTTTTTGCAATTTAATCTAAAAATTAAATAAGTCTTATATGTTATGATGGACTTATTATTTATTACTTTGTGTTTGGCCCAGCATAGTCTATCCGGCTCTTGGGTCATAAATGTATATCCAATCCCCTACCAAAATCGTCTTAGGCGAATAAAATAAATGATGTTAAATTTATTGATTTTAGGTTCATAATTCTTGAAAAGTAACATTTGATCCAGTTGTTTTTATGTCCCCGTATAGATCATACTTAAACAAAATTTTGAAATTGCCTAGTCTGATTTTCTGCTTAACAAATAAAGGTAAAACATTCTCAAGGTAATTTATAAACATAATTTTACCAAAATTCATAATAATGGTTTATAAAGTTCAGAGGCTTCGAAGATTCAGTGAACTGAACCCTTTCTTGGCATAAAAGTAGTTTTGTGGAAAGCAGCAGTTTGAATATTTATTGGAATGCATATTATTTCTTTTATATTTATGTGAGGCTTGGTAGAAAATATTCGCGCGCTTAATAATGATTTTTAACGAGAAATGAAACTATTTCTTGTTAATTTCTTTTGAACTTTTCATGAATTGCTCTCAGGATTGTTCAGCTTGATAACCCTTTTGTAATTAATTACCTTTCTATCATTAAAAGATAAAAATGGACATCAGACATTCCTCATTGTTTCATAGCTTAAAAATGTTTCCGTTAGTACTTGTTTGTTCTGGTAGGTAGTTAATTAAAGTCGTACTGGGTCAACACAACGGGCTATTGGCAACGGTCCGGGATCAATCCCGAAGGGACGTTTTGGTAAAAACTTCTTATAATAGAGAATTGAGATTAGTAATAGTATCTTACGTAGATTCTCTTTTTTATTTGTTTTGATATTGGATTTTTATGTTGATATTTTACTTCCTTTATTACGTTTAACCGTATACTTCCATAATTATTAAGGTTCCTTCACTTATTATAATTAATAGTCATCTGTCTGAGAAATATTAAATATACTTTTTCATAAAGTTACGGCGAAATTACTCTTCACGAAAGAGCAGCTGGAAATACAGTTTTTAGAAGAGGTAAAAACTAAATTAAGCACACAAAAATAATATCACACCTAACGTTCATGACTTTTGTTCATACGATACATATTTATAATTTCAAAATTCTTCTCACGAAAATTTGTGATGAAACGTTGTACAACTACGGAATAAACTAAATACTATGAACAATACCTTATATATTAGCAGGTAGAAGTATGTTATTCCATTTTCAGTTCACATCAATGTTAAAACAATTCCAGGGATAATGGGATGATAAATGAAAATCTTTATCAACGAGACTTTAAACGTGTAATGAAATATCTTTTGTAACATTTTGTAATTTAACATTGATTTCCAGTATTATTAGTTCAGTTCAGTGTAACGTAAAAAATGTTTTGCTACCTTTAAATGTTTAAATAACAGTTTTCTAGAGAATTAATGAGCTGCACCAAATAAACGTATTCTATCACTGTTAGATTTTTTTCCGTTTGAAGACGAGATTGGAAACATATTTTCGTTGTAAGCAGGTATGCTTCTGAAGGGGAAGAGCAAGTTCTGTAAGAAAATTTTAACTAAATTTTAAACATAATATTTTTAAGATATACATTTAATAAATAAACTATTTTTAATGATTTTCACTCATGTATCACTCATTTACAGACTTCTAATTGACATAAAAGGATATTCGAGTTAATATTTTGAAAATTACTTTACGTTGAATTTCATGTTATCAAATTGATATATGAGAAGCATATTTTTAATACAAAAGAAAATATAAAACTTCTTAATACATGTATGTCTAATAGAGAATATGTGGAGTTCAAGATAACATTTCTCGAAAAAAAACCCTACTTCAGCATTAAACATCATCGGACACCTGATGTTTGTCGATAGAGAAAATGGAGAAGGGTATTTTCCCTCCAGTCTTTTTTTACGATCATGTATCATTGAAGAGTGTTTTAACCAATTTACTAAAAGCAAAGAACTCGTGTTTCTTGGCGTTTTTCAATCTCGAATCGTCGAACTTCGTGATATCTTGCGGCCGACGTGGCAGGCCGAAACTCTTGTGACACGTAGACAAATGTATCTTTAGACACTTGAAAATTAAAGAGATTAGAAAAGGAAAGATCCAAATTCTTAAAATCTCAAAAGTTTCAGACCATTGCTCGGATCTTTCCCTTTAAAGGGATATGGATTGTTTCAAAGAATTGCTTTATTTTTACAATTGATATTGAACTCGTGGATTCTCTGAATGTTTACATTCAATTTTTCTATCACTTTTCTTTCCCTCTGTTCGGTTGAACGTGAGATAAATGTAATTTTGAAATGCATTTTTTATTCGTTTATGAGATATCACATTCCTTTTCTTTGGGGAATTCAATCGCTAATAACTCTCAGCAAATTTGCATTTAAATTAACCTTTTTCTTCCAGCAAGAAATCTCATGAGCAGGTGCATTGAAAATGGGTTCCTTTTTTGCTTTCGCTTTTATATTTATAAACAAGGGTATTGGTATAGAAATGTATTTTTTAAGAAGCTTCTTTCGTCGAAGGAATTCAGAAAAAATATTCAATCTGTTTTTATATTAAGTTTCATCGTTGAAACTATTGATGAGAGATTTTTTCTATTGTGTTTTGGATTTTAATATGATACAACTAATTTATTTTAGAATGACTTTATAATGTAAATTCATATCCGTTTTCAGTTTAAAAATGTTTTATTAAATTTTTGCATTGCAATTTTAATTATTAATGAATAGCTGATGCATTTTAATATCTACAAAAGCTATAACTTTTTATGTTGTATACGGAAAAAATGAATAACTACGTTTCTTGAAATATGAACATCGATCACTAAAGCTGAAATAATAAAAAAAATGTGTTTTTATGTAAATTACACGTTCGTACAAAATTATTTTTTTATTGAAGAAATTCTTCAGAGGTATAAATGTAGATAAAATATTAATATTGAATTTTATTATTAACCTGAAGTATTACAATAATGCTTTTAGGCTCTCATTCAAATTCTGTTTGAATTATTACCGGGAAAGTAAGAATTTGCTCGTACTAAATGCCACTAATTTACCTGATTGAAACAAAGCCAACTGCCATAATTTTTTCCGAGTAAAAAATTTCAATAAAAACAGGCGATAGAAAATTTTGTAACAGTTTGTCCCTTTCGTGATGACCCCAAATTAAAGTAAATTATTTAGAAATTGTTTTCCAGCAATTTAAGAGCATTCGTTAACCATATTGTTTATACATTTTTACAGATTACCTTATAAATGCAGAATTTCTAAACTTCTGCATTTATGTTAAATGGGATGTGCTTCCTATAAGTTAACATTTTTCTAAATTTCATTTCTTAAACTATTCTCTTTCTTCAATCCTTAAGTCTCATTATCTACTCTTATGAGAATGAATTATGGCGTTTTTGTGATAGTCCCACTTCAGAAATCCTCAAACAATACATTCAGCGCTAAATTTTGTCTTCAAGCTTAACAGTTAAGTGTTCAAGTATTATTCATACATACGGACGGCTATATCGTCGACTTAGAGCAAAAACTGATTAACTGACAAATTTGCTGTACAGATGATTAAAGACTATTAGTTTTTAGACCATAAGATAAAAATTGTGTTTTGTTAGTGTTATAATTGTTTTAAACCGATTACAATTTGAAAATATTTTTTCCATCATTATGAAAATAAGCATTTAGTGTCTCCAAAAAATGCCATTTAATGAGTTTCTGCTCTAAGCCTACGATATGAAGTATTCTAACGTTCGTGTACGCTGATATATGCTTTCTTGATCCGTTACTCTTTCACCAAATAATATGTATTTTTATCAGGTGTGTATTTAGTCTTGAATTTGGATTTAAGTGTATAATATATATATATATATATATATATATAATTCAAAATTACAAACCAAAACAAAGAGAAATCCAAAAATTTTAAAATCAAGAAATTTAAGAAAATTTTGAAAAAAATGATGGAAGTGTTGGTGGATCAGGGCGTCATCAGGGAGGAGCCTCACCCAGTCAACACAATATGGTGTTTTCTGCATGTGAGCGGCAGTATACCAAAAGTAGCTCACACACCCCTCCAAACACCATAAGAAAATAAATTAGAAAAACAAAAATTAGAAAAACAAAACCAGGGACAACCAAGGACACATACCAAAGATAATATAATACAAAATTAAAATTAAATTAAAATTAAAAATTAAATTAAAATTTAAAATTTAAAAGGAGAAAACAAACCTACCCAAATAGATTGACCTAAGATCGACAACAACCCGCCGCAAACTACATGAGGACCGCCAACAAATGCCATTCATAACGCCGTATATCAGAAATCGGAACTGCAATTCCGACACGGAACCCCGACTCGAAATTCCGACTCGGAATTCCGAACCGGAACATCGGAATCGGAAGTCGAAAAAATAGTGTTCAAATCCAGTTTTTTAAAATTGATAGTCAACAGGATAGTCTCCGAAATAAGCTATTAAATAATATTAGTTATCTTAAATCTTTCAAAAATAATCCTATAAAAAGAGTGAGGGTATTTATTATTAAGAAGTGTGTTAATGAGATTATTACATTGCAAAAGAAGGTTAGATTTAGAGTTGCAAATTTTATTGAAACGTATCAGTTGACCAGCGATTGTATTGTAATAAATTTTTTTATCTTAGGTCAATCTATTTGGGTAGGTTTGTTTTCTCCTTTTAAATTTTAAATTTTAATTTAATTTTTAATTTTAATTTAATTTTAATTTTGTATTATATTATCTTTGGTATGTGTCCTTGGTTGTCCCTGGTTTTGTTTTTCTAATTTTTGTTTTTCTAATTTATTTTCTTATGGTGTTTGGAGGGGTGTGTGAGCTACTTTTGGTATACTGCCGCTCACATGCAGAAAACACCATATTGTGTTGACTGGGTGAGGCTCCTCCCTGATGACGCCCTGATCCACCAACACTTCCATCATTTTTTTCAAAATTTTCTTAAATTTCTTGATTTTAAAATTTTTGGATTTCTCTTTGTTTTGGTTTGTAATTTTGAATTATTTTACTTTCCATGTTGTGTCTGCAGCTTTAGCGCGCATACATGGACAGTTCTGCCTTCTGCTTTCTGGATTCTGCTTGACTATTTTTTACCCCCAACTTTTTTGGTTTTTTGGCTTTTTACTTATCTGCTTTTTGATCTTTTGGCATTTTGCTGGTCTGCATTTCTAATATTTTGACTTTTTGATCTTTTGGCGTTTTGCTGGTCTGCATTTCTATTGTTTTACGTTTTGATGTTTTGTATATTCTGTAATTTGATTGTTTTTATTATATATATATATATATATATATACAAAAATTTTATGGAAGTACAATAATTTTTGGATGTGCAAGGATAAATTACGACTGTGAGTAAGATAAAAATTTAATTTATAAATGCACCACAGCATTTGAAGGAAGGGTGATTTCTACTTGAATAGAGTAATTGTAATTTTTACACAATGTAAATAAAGTACCCAAGCATGGATAAAATATGTGAAATAAAATGTAAATTGATAACTAGCAAAAGACGATTTATTGCAGTTTAAAATATTAAAATTATAAAAGAAACACTGGAAATATTTATATTCCTGCATTAATTTCTAGATTTCGCAGAGACCACCTCTAAATGTAATGCATTTAAATAAATTTATCGCAAGAGTCAACAAACACTTAAGTTATAAACGAGACATTCACGGATATATTAAAATAAGTAGCAGTCATTTCTTTGGGAACGTCTTGTAAATGTAAGACAAATTAGTACTAACGCTAGCAGGGTAAATGATTAAATAAATCTCGAACTATTGAACGGGATTGTTAAAACTATTATGCAAAAAATATTGGTTTGAATCATGATTTCATATATTACATTTTACAGAAGATAGACTACTTAATATATCAACTCCTGTTGGGTGGACGTTTCAATTTTTTTGTTTCATATTGGTAAAGAAACATGGTCCGCCAACTATCTATCACCAACAACTGCGACTTAATTTGTCACCGAAAAATGGTTGTTCGGGGAAATGCTTAAACATAACCTATTTTCAATTTAATATCACACAATCACATCATTAGATGGTTTGGTTATTTTCGCTACATAAGGTCTGATTTGTTGTTACACAAAGACACTTCTAGGTAGAAACTAATTGATATTAAGCTTTTTAAGTTACCATATCTAACAGCCAAGATTATAACTTAAACGCGTGTGGTCATAAATATAATAAGCATGTGAAACCGATGATTAAAGATGCAAATTATGTCATTGGTCTTAAAAGCTTGATAAAATAATTTATGATACAAGTGTATATCGAGGCACCATATATTGTTAATGAAATTCAATCAGAAAAAGTTGCTGCGCATAAAAATTAATTTAAATTTTTCCCAATATATTCCGCATGGTTTCATTGATTTAAAGTAGATGGAACTGACTGAATAATCTTACATTTTCATTTGCTAGAATCCGATATATGTGTGTGGGCAATGCAAAATTATGTACTAAGAATCGTTAATATATATATATATATATATATATATATATATATATATATATATATAAAACCAATCCAAAGAGTTCAAGCAATACAAACCCTTAACTATCAAAAAGGGAAGTGTAACTTTTTCTTTTAAAATTAATTTTAAAAATTGAATCTATTTTGGTTTGTAACTTAAATTAGAATATTTAATAATTCGTTTCATTATCAACTACACTCCTTGTAAAAATATTTTGTCTTCTAATTTATTTTTGTTATAAAATTGAAATTTCGTAATCTGAAAATAATCAATCCTTTTATTTACGCAAGTTCTCTTGAAATGATTTCGTTGTCATTAAATAAAGTTTGAATTGTTTTGAATTATAATAATGAGCTTTGTTAAAATGTAACAACGTGCAAAAATTTAAAATGACTAAAATCGGGTTCAATAGATGATATAACACAGAATACTTCCACACAAACAATATCCATATTCACTTTCTCTCCTTAAGATTATTTCTGAATCAATTCTTCGTTTTAGTTTCTAGTAATGGGAATCAAAACATAATTTTTCCCAGGATTGAATAAAAAGTGAACATTTTTACATGAACTCACATTTATAATTGAATTGGAAATTTAAATACTTCTGTTCTCAAAAGGCTTGATTAATTTCATTCTTGTCTTAAGCTCTCGAGTAATCTAAATCATATAACTATATAAAAAAGTGGAATAAGTAACCCAAAAATCTTCTGTCGGAATCTAAATAATTGTGCCTTTTTTCTTGATTAAGTAAATGTTGAAAATAATTTGTATAATGAAAACCTCAGGGCGCGTCATTTATAGATTATGAAAAGAACTTTCGAAGTAGTAGAGGGAACTATTTAAAGCTCCATGCTTAAAATACTTTGAACTCCATTTTATATTTAAATGAATAATTTTTTAGTCTAAATGATGTATTAGTTTGGAGCTATTTTAATTAATTCTTGTTTGTTATTATTCTACATAGTTAAATGCTTCACATAAAATAATAACGAAATATGTTTAACATAGAAATAGCAAGATTAAGATCACTTTTGAACTGACGAATTTTTTCCAACTTGTTACAAGGATGTATTTAACTTTCAAGATATTTAAATTATTTAAGCATTTCACATTTACTTAAAATAGCTTAAGAGTATTTGCAATATATTACTTATATGTCCAATTTTACTATTTAACATTAATCTAAGCAAATTATCAATTATAGATGTGACTTCACTGATTACATAAAGACATGGGATTTTATTTATTTTCGTAATAGTCCGTTGTGTCCAGTATAAAGTTAATTCAACGACCTACTTACATCTTTAATTTTGAAGTAAAAACGGAAAAATAGAGAAGAAATTCACTAATAAAATAGCATTGAGAATTTAGCAAATAAAAATTTAAAAAATTATGTACAATAATGGCCTTATAGTTGCATCAACTTTTGTCGTGGCGTGTGTATGTCTATTAATTGAAAATGTATGTCTTGTGTCTCTGGCGCAGCATGACCAAATATAGCCCTTGCGCCATAAAACCCCAAAACAACCTTTGTTATGAGTATTTTCACGCACTGCCACTAGTTATTTTCATGGCATAAATGTTAAATCAACTGAGTTGGTGTCAGGAGCGGTATGTCCAATGAAAGTTAAATATATATATCGTTAAAATCTTTTTGGAAACCTGTACCCTTTAATTTCATTCTCAATTATTGATTCAAGTGGTTGATTATTACAGTAAAAATGGCAGTTATTTTTCACAATCGATGAGCGATAACTTAAGATTTGAGTCTGATTTTGCTTTGTGGTTCAAAATTACGTGGTATTGTCCTCGAATCATTCCTTTCGGGTTTGATCCCGGACCGTCGCCAATAGCTCATTTTTTTTGTTCCAGTGCGACGACGGTAATTAAAATACCTACCTACCTGATTTTCCGCCGAACTTTTAGGTAAAATAACCCGGGAATTTCGAACTGGAAGGGGACGTTTATTTTGATTGTGGAGGTATTGTGAGTAGGATATTTCGTTTCTTAATTTTTTACCATAATCTTTAGGGCCGTGGAAACCCGGTTGGAAAAGTAACGGACTAGCAACCGGAGGGTTGCGAGTTCGAATCCAAGCAAAGGTCATCGTGTACAAAGGGGGCTGGTGCAAGTTAAATCTTTCGTGGCGTCAAATTTCCTCACTTTGGCGTGGTATGGAAGTTTGGAGAGTGGGGTGCAAGCTCAAGTTGGACCTCGTCATCTGACCGTGGTTCAAAATTACGTGATGTCCTCGGATCTTTCCCTTCGGGGTTTGATCCCGAACCGTCGCCAATAGCCCTTTTTGCTGCTCCAGTGCGACGTTAATTGAATACCTACTTACCATAATCTTTAATTATTTATGCACAGAGGAATATTTAGGAATCTGGATGTTTTCTTTTAGGTAATTATTTTTGAACAAAAATTGTGAAATAATTTATTAAAAATGTTCAACTTAACAATAAAAATAAAAATATAGAACACAATATTTTTTCACTGTTTTCGAGGAAAAATAAGTCTACAACATTAAATATACATTTGAAATATACATTACCCACAATTAAATTCGAACTACATCCTCTTCTGTTATAGTAATCGAATTTCGTAAATTTATTTACTTGAAAAAAAATTCAGAGTGATGATTTCAAATAGTTTGTTTTTTATGCATTATAAATTAAAACTACATTAATCAAACTTAAAGTCACATTACACACACAAATCATTTACGTTATTTATTTGTACAGACTGCGTCAAGCAGATTAATTCAATCACATGACATCAAATATCAGAAGAACAGAACATACAACAGATAAACGAAATAGTTTACAGTATGCATGCAAAACTAGACAAATATTCAAAATTAGTCTAGGCATTTAATTTTAGAATCGTTTTGATTTGCATGCATGTATATGTAAGAAACGGTAAACATTTTCACATCAACTATGTATAATTTAGTGGAATTAACTAAAATAAACTTTTCACGGCTGTGTTTTTACTTAGCTTTTAATAATGCATTGACGATTGCCTAAATATTATAATTACGCGTTAAGTGCTGATTCGAAACATTCTTAAAATATTTTTTGAATAAAAACTAAAGTAAAGCCACTAATCCGTTAGTGGAAAAGTGTCTGTCTTCCTCAAATCCCTCCCCCAAACCATGACAGAACTTGATGAGTATTCTGAAAACCTCTTTTTTTTCTTCATTCGAGTTCACCAAACATATTAAAAGAAGTACAATAATGATGGATCTGTTCTATCACGTCAAGGAAGCTTAGGTTGATTCTTCTATGAAGAAACGGCCCGGATTAGTGCTTCCCTGTTGTTCGAATTACAACAGCTGAGAAACAGAAACTCCACAGACGGCCTGATCGATATTAAATGATACATTTCTTGAGCAAAAAAAGTAGCTAATGACCTTCGGAACAGTACTTAAAGAAAAAGTTTTCAAAAAAAAAAAGTTCTCTCGAAATGATTTTCTAATGTAATGTCTGAAAATCCCAATATTAATTTATAGTGTATGTTTTCGGGGATGTTCAAAATATCGTCTTCTGTTTCTTTCAATGAATTTGGGTTGATGTATTCAATTATACGGATGCTGTATATAAATTTTAATATAAAAATCTTAGGAAAGTTTTGAGGATTAATATATATATATATATATATATATATATATATATATATATATATATATATATATATATATATATAATGTATGTAAAATGTATTACAAAAATAATACAATTTTAATATATTCCTAGTTGTCTCCAATGAATCTATATTTGAAAATAGCAAATATATTTAAATTTTTAAATGATATCTTTTGTAATGCTAATAATATTTTATAAATGAAATGAAGCTGAACATATAAAAACAATTTTGGTATAATCATATTCGTTTATCAATATAGATGAGACTTAAATTTATTATTAAATAATGGACATTGATTCCGTCTGGCATCCTTGTATCTATCTCATGTTTGAAAATAAATTCATGTATACTTCAATTAGCGCATAATAAGTGTGTATGTATAAAACAATTGCTTATGTGACATGTATCAAGTTTTCTGAATATGAAATATACGAAGGGGACTGGTTTAAATTGACAGTATAGTTTGTGTATCATCTGATGCATCAAGATAGTTTAAACTCTTGAATATCAATATTCGTAATGGGTGTTAAAGGATAATGAACTGCAACAGTTGAGACTATTCTTAATATACTGAAGTTATGGTGTATTTATATATTGAGTGTGTTAACATCTGCTTTGCTTCATGGCACCAAAATTCCAAACCGCCTAGAGTAATTACGATATAGCTTAAGTAAAATTATATCAAATGTGATGGAATCTGAACTTAAAGCATAAAATACTCCAATAACACGCACCAAAATACTCTCATTAGTATAAGATATGGTTGGCTTTATTTGTCACTACCGTCATCTTGTGATTCTGCACTTTCATCGATATAAAGTTAATCTGTATAGAAAGATGCACTTAGTTCATCAGAATGTAATTGTTTTGAATGTGAAATGTACATGTCTGTAAACAAGTTTGGGTGTATCCAAATCTAGAACAAATATCTCCACTGTATCTAACCACAAAACAAATCTCGTATATACCATCCTGTTACTTCACAGTCAAGAAAAGTGTAAAATACCTGATAAGGAAACACACTTATTTCTCATACATAATCCCAAGCTTTGTTGCTCCTTAATACCAAAAACAGGAAATATCATCGCCAGTTCATTGTTTTTCTTCGCAAGTATACGATTGAACAAGACCCATTTTAAGCTCTCCGAACAAAGGCTCAAGGATTTCTCGATCTTCAACTAGAAACTAGAGCTGCATTTGAATAATAATTCTTCACACGCGTCGTACGTACTGCATTTAAATTCTGGTGTGTGGTGCGAGGGCTTGATTCTGAATTCCGACAGTGCTGAGTGGATGTAAACGTGAGTAAAGGTGTTTTGGGATGGTCTTACATAAATCGCACACTTATAGAAGAAGTAATTATGCGGAACTTCGACTGCATTGGTGATATGGTATCCCTGAGGAAAAGACTGCGGTTGTTTCTGGTTTCCATAAGTTTAGCTTTTCCTTACATGTTTTCCATTGAGACTTTGACGATGATTTAATTACGACGGATAATGATGCCAACGATATAATTAAATAGTCTCCAGAAAGGGAAAAGGGAGTAGATTTCTCGTAAGGATATATTTATTAAATGCCATATTTGGGAATTGCAAGAAGCTACTATTTCCAAACGGGAAGACGGCAGTAAAAGTAGAACAGGCAGAAACACTAGGGCGGCTTTGATTTCACATCTGAAATCATTGGTATTCGAAGATCATAATTTGTTTAATGTGAGGACGTGCTTGTAGATTTAGGGTCGTTACATATTAAATCCATATTTGTGAATCGCATGAACCTAAGGCGTTTTGATTTTAGAGTGTGTTAGGATAAAAAATTCCGTTTATAACGTGATGAAGACCAATTCAAATTTCGCTGTGGAATAAACCAGTGTGGAATATGCCACATAACCTACGCTTGTAATGTGGGTTATGTTGGTCAACGTGCCTAAAATGTTCACTAACAAGAACTCTGAAATGAACTAGCAACCCTGTCATTGTTTAGAAATGTTGGGAACCTGATTTTGAACACGGCAAAAACAACCAATTTGCAAAACCTTCATTAATTTTTTTTGGAATCCACCTTATGACAAACTAATTAACGTTACTAATGTTAGTTCACCTTTATTTGACGCTGGATAGGCTTATTTATAGTAAAATGAGCGTTCACAACCATGCAGTTTCTCACAAAAGGATAGTTTGGTTCTATACGATGGGATGGTGGGCATTTAGTGATATTGAAACGGACAGATTTTAAGCTTTATAAGAAACAGAAAGTTCTCTAGGGTACCTCGTATTAAAATATTAAAAGAGGTAGTGATATAAACATATTTGAGATTGGAAATCCAATAGTAATGTTCCAAAATCCCAAAGGGAAACGTAATTGCTTATCTGACTGCCATTATCATAGACTAAATTTTGACTTCCGCATTTTAATAGGTCCTCGTGGATATTCCAGTGCATTGTAAGCTTGCTGTCACACCTCTTTAGAAATATACACGTCTATTACTTCATTTATCATATTGAAGACAATTTGCTTATTCTATGCTGCATAGAAAGTGATGGTTTTGCTTTCTTTTAACGCATGCTTTATTCTCGAATGCACTAACTAGTAGTTTGCTTTGCTTAATTATTTGAGTATACTACTTAACATCCAGCGATATCCTATCATTTTGTTAAATTTTTTCCTACTTGTAAGAGGCGAAGAAAATAAAAGGAAAGCATTCCATAAAATTTAGATGAACGCAAACTTAAATGGCTCGCATTGGACTTGACATTTCTTGGGTTTCTTATCCTTTTTTCTTTTTATGAATAACTGACTAAAGATATTTCACGAGAAAGGAAATTAAATGTCCTTTTCGAACAAAGAAGCGTAACTTCTTCAAAAAGAAAAGTGACCTTTTATCAAGCTTAAGCATAATAAGATTTTTGATATTTATTCTGGAAGCGTTTTGTGAAATTCTATTTATCTTAAATAGTTAAAGAGAATGAAAGACTAGTACAAGCCTTTTTAAGAAGATTATTTTAAAAGCAAAAGTAAAAGATTGATGTTAGACCTCTTCTGAAAAGTAGTATATTGGTATGCATACATTAAATTTAGAAAAAATTGTGATTCTTACAATTAATAATATTAATAATAAAACAAAAATGAAACTAATACAAATAATTAAATGTTTCAACTACGTTCATTACGTTGTAGAGCGAAAAGGTTTCCCAAAATGAAGTAGTAATACAATATTTGTTCATTCACTTGAGTTCACTTATGTATTGCAAGGGTGTCTGAATAATATTCCAGTGCAGTAGAAATTGATCTTTCTCATCTGCTGTGCAAACACGAAATCCGACCAGGAGGCACCATATGCAGTTTGAATTTTAGTAAACTAGTTCTACAATTATATCTACAGGTACAGGGAATATTTCAATGACTAGATTCTCAATAAACATCAAAATATACCAGTCATTCACATCGTAAAATTTGAAAATTGATTATTTTGTAGTCAAAAAGTTAAATACCTGACATAAATGTGTACTCTTCTCTCATTAAGTGCAATATGGTACACAGTCTGATCAATATATAAACCCTACTATAATATATCGAGTCATAATGTTCAGAGGTTATAACTCTCTCACTCTTATCAGAGGTTATAACATTTAATTTATATAAATATATTCGTTCCAGGCCTCAAAACTTAGATAGCGATCTAGCATATATGAAATTTATAAATGAATCACACTTATCACATCCCATTAGCAGTACTATTATTTCAGATCCTAACAATTCTGCTATTGTGAGAGCAGCTGATTGCGCTGTTAAGTGCAAACATGACTGATGGAATATTTGATAGTGGGCTTGAGTTCACTTATATATTGCAAGGGTGTCTGAATAATATTCCAGTGCAGTAGAAATTGATCTTTCTCATCTGCTGTGCAAACACGGAACCCGACCAGGAGGCACCATATGCAGGGTTAATGTAAACAGCAATTTATGGGTGATCTAGTTTTACACTGAGAGTAGAACATTCACTAAAGTTTGGAAGATCTTAATATAGTGTTTGCTGCTTTTCACACACAATAAATTGAAGCCAATATTTGGAATCCTAAAACCTTTCAAATCCATGGAAAACCAATGAATCCGTAATATTGAAAAAAATGACAGCAACGCAATTCAATTTTATAATCTTCCGTTAATCCTTATTAGTCCTTTTTGATAGCTCTGTAAGCAATAATGTGTCAGTTATATTTCCAATTATATTTACTTATATGTTTGAGTAACTATCCTATTTCTATTCAATAGCCCGTTGTGTTGCTCCAGTGCAATGTTAATTAAAACTACTTCATACTCTCTTTTATTCTTATTTTGCTTAACTTATGTAATATAACGGAACTGATACGCTCGAACTAAGCATGACAGAAATTAGTGTTAATCTTAAATACTTTTTTAGTTTCTTTTATTATACAATATTACATAATCAACTATTGGGAAAAATGATTATGCATAAATATCCATTGATATAAACGACTCGAAGCCAGTGAAGTATTACAAATTTATTAGTGTTCATAAAACTTAAATTTTAGTAAAAGATTATGAAGGGAATTTTGACATTGCTGACAAAAGAGTCTGAAAGAACATAGCATATATAGAATATAAAAAGATTATACCCGAAACGTAACAGTTAGACTTAATGCAGGTATGGGATAGATTTAATCATTAATCTGTAATATACGTCTTCTAAATGTTTGTATTCTTAAGTTGTTTAATATTCATAATGAAAATGACCGATTAAAAGAATTTAGAAAATCCTGGTTGAGAATACAACCATTTACTGTAGCATGAATCTTATCAAAGAATTAATGTACCCATTTCCTGAAAACATCAACTCCAGAGCTCTGTCAGATTACTTTGAGATGCTTGTACTATTCAATAAACAATTGGAAATTTCCTCATTTTGATGAAACTTTCGTCGAAGGTATTCAAATGAAAGATAACTTCGTATTCATAGTTAATGCTTTTAGGAGATAAGCTCAGCTAGAATTTATTCTCGACTCTTCTGCACCACTGTTAATTCCAAAATGCATTGGAATGAACTGAAATCGCATGCAAATTCATAGAAAATGAAACTTTCTGTCAGTGGGTAAGTGCAATCATAAGTCGTAAAGCGTTCACTCCATTCTTATATATTCAGGAATACTAACGTGTAAAATAATTTCTATTGCTATTTGGAATGCATAATATCTAATTAGTTGCATAAAGTTACTCTTTGGTATTAATGCAAGTTGTAAACTAAAATAAATGTAATATTGCTTTGATTAATATATTTTGTCAGATATATTTCTTAGGTTTATTGCATACAGATGATATTAAGCAAAACTGTTGAATTCTGGTTTTCTGTAGAGAAAATGTGTATCTTAATGTATTGCTTCAATGTGTACAAATAAAAATGCTATTAAAATACAAACTTTTGGGAAAGCAAAAACCTTTAATACATTACATATTGAGCAGTTGATAATTTCTAAAACAGAATAAAAATGAGAGAAAAGCAGTCAATTAGTTGAATGTTAAACTCAAAGAAAAACACAATGAAGATCAAATTGTCAGTTTAATATCCTTTGATTATTTTTACTGCGTTCAAGGGTTTGATTTTTCTTATGGAACATGCCTTTATCTCATATAACTACGACTAAACCGACTCGCACAAATTCTCAATGATGCAAACCACGTCAGCATACTCAATATCTCAGTACACAGGTGTTGATATAAACGTATTTCAGGGAGACATGTCTGCAAAGAATACGTCAAATTGACCTGATATCCAGTTTTCAATGATGCAGATCTAACTAAAAAACCAATACTATCTCAGTACAAACATGTAACAGAGCTTTGTTACTGGAAAGTACCAAATTTTGTGTTACGTAAAATGCTTTTAAGCATGGAGTCGCAAACTCGAGACCTCTTGGACTGTAACTCAATCAATAGCTTCTGTGCTAATGAATTACAAAAATGTATTTGTTTATAAATTTATTTTTATGAGTTTTCATTTGTTCATATTTGCATTGCAATTCGGTATTAAAATGTGTAAAAATGATGATTCATAATATGAAAATTATTTACGGACAATTGGCACGCAAAAGTGCACGCAAACAACAAAAGATTTCGTAAGGGATGGTCACACAAAACTCTTGAATAGCTGAATCATATTTTTCAAAGACTAATTTTTTTGTCATATTTAAGAAACAAATTAATTATTCCAATTCCTGATAGAGATGTCAGATGTTTCACATATACTTAGCAAATGTCTATACATATAATTCCGTATTACATATTCAGGGAATTTACATTACAGTATAGTATTCATTAGCATGTAAATTTATTATATAATTGAAATCAGAATGTTCGAATCATAAAATGATACAATTTTTAGCTGTAGTCTACTGAATAGCACTTTGAAATTAAATCCATGTCTATATAAATAAAAATGGAGTGTTTGTACATTGAATATTTTCCACCCATTTCAATTTATTTATCTGCTGTGGGCCATTCTGATACAAAATCCGTCTCTTGCGCGTTTGGTGTCTGTCTATGTATGTGTGTGCCACTACTACGTCCAAACGGTTAAATATATTGTCATGAAACTTTGCATACTTACATTCATTTAGTGACTCAACTAAGTTGCGTTAGTCTGTCCGTTTTCCCATTCTATGTCAGATTTTGTGTCTGTGTTTGCACATAAAATTTATTCAACCTATTTTAATGTAATGTTTTATATTTCATAAACCATATTTTGGCTAAGTGAATACATTATTTGAAATTCCTTTGCTTACATATTTAGGTAAGTTTCATGCTAAAACATCTGAGTAAATATACTTAAATCAACAATAACTTGGTAGTTTTGGAGTAGCTGGAAGGTAATTGAGTATTGGAATTACTTGGATTGTTTTACAAGTACTGCTGAAGACCATCGTGTATACGGGGGCTTCTGCACGTTAAATCTGTCGTGGCTTCAAATGCCCTCACATTGACGTGGGGTGGAAGTTTGGAAAGTGGAGTGCCATTTAAGATGTCGACCTCGTCATCTGACCGCGATTCAAAATTACGTGGTGTCCTCGAATATTTTCCTTGGAGATTGATCCTGGACCGTCGTCAATAGCTCGTTGTGTTGCTCTAGTGCCTCGTTAATTAGGTAGATAGGTAGGTATTTTTAATTAACATCACACTGGACAATGGGCTATTGGTGACGGTCCGGAATCAATCCCAAAGGGAAAGATCCGAGGACAACACGTAATTTTCAATCGCGGTCAGATGACGAGGCAACACCTGAGCTGGTGTTGCCTCGTCATCTGACCTCTCCAAACTTCCACACCACGCCAACGTGAGTGATGTTAATTAATTACCATTACCAGTACTGCTGAAAATCAATTATTTTACCAAAAAATATTTTTATGGATTTCGAATTCTAATACTTTTGTATTTTGAGCCTTATTCATTTATTTTCTTTGAGAAATATTTCCGAATATTTGGGACACGATATTTTTGCAGCGAAACGGAAACTCGTGTTCGTTTACCACATGCAGTGATATTTTCTGTTTTTTTGCTCGGAATTAATTTGTATTTTTAAATTTAGTTAAAATTTTATTCGTTAGTTGGGGTGGCAACTGTGCGAGATCAAGAGATAAAAAAGAATCACGAATTTACCTTTAGAACAACTTTTATTTAGCTTTTCTGTTTTAAATATTTATTATTTTAATAAATTGCATTTCCTTTTCGTCACACGCAACACCACCACAAATCATTCGATTTAAAGCGGTATGTAGGTTAAAATAAAGCAAATTTTAAGTGGAATTTTGCCATTATTGAAAGAACGTTAATGTTAAAAAATCCAAACTAGGACTTTTGAAATATTACAAATTATTTGCCATAGCGACAGAAGGTCAAGGTGGCTCATTTTAAGAATTTTAGTGTTATTTAAGCAACTTATATAAGGAAATTTTGCTTAAAACACTTATTTTCTCTAGAAGAAACGCTTTCAACTTGATTTACCATTAAAAATGGAAATTGGTTACCTTTGCTTTGTTACTGAAGACATTAAATTTTAAAATAAATTCTTTTATTATTTCACGCGCTACAAAACGGAATGTGCAAGAAAAAACGTATTCGCCTTTAAAACAAAGTTAGTGACAAATATCTTATCAAATTAATTTGTCGTTAATTTGAAACTCTAGCAAACCTGGTGCAAGAGGGCCACAAGGCAAAAAATATTGGTAGTTACACTATGAGTGCGAGAGTATTCGCCACTTTTACGAATTGAGTTGAGCAATTTTACAGGAACTGAACTTAAGTAGTAGTTACCTTAGTGTCTATCACCTATCGCCAGTACCTTTAGCAGGGGTGCGATATATGTGAAATGTATTACATGGATGGATATGCATGTATAGGATTTGTGTCCAAAGTAGGTTGTAGAAATTATAGAAATGTCGAAAAAGTGTTAAAAAATTATTTTACGCATACTTAAATAATTTAGCATTTTTCTACGAAAGAGGAAAGTCTGGTCACTTTTTAACCCGATTTCAGCCTCTTCTACCCGAGTGAGTTTGGGTAATAAATAAAGAAACAGAAACGGCGTCTCTAAATACTTATTTTATGAACCCGCTATGACCTTACATTACTTTGCACTTAAATTTTAAGCATTCTCTTCCACATATGGATCACCGGTTTCTAGAGAATGCAAGGTTATTTTAGTTAGCTGCTGGATGTGTACTCCAGAATCTCGTAAAAAATCGTACTTTTAAGTTTCTAAGGATCATCTGGAACTCGTTTGACTCCGAAACAAAACAACTTGGCCTGGTTGAGAATTTTACTTCGAATTCTTAGCCTTCTGATTCGACCGCAGATCGGTTTCTTCTGTCGTAGAGTAGCTACTTAAAAGATCTCTGACCTCACATTCCTCTGTTTTTTTTTATTTCTGGTAGGATAGGAGACCCAAACAAGAGCTCAAAGACATCCGTTTATTTTTGTCAGCTATTACTTCACCCATTCTTTTCTTCTCTTCATTCCTCTTGTCCTACTTTCCTTCTTTTACATTATTTTGTTCCAAGCTATTCAGGAACTTCTTTCTTCCGATACTATTTTGCTTCTTTGAACGTCAATCAGTCAGCATTATCACTATCAGCCTATCCTTTGGACGTTTACTTGATCCGTTTGAGGGTTTTGCAAACTCAAGTCAAAGGACGTGCTATCTCTCAGATCGATTTTTATATTCCTTGACGAATAACAGGTACTTTACTATGTATAGCAGCAAAACGTTTAAGTGATTAGATGGTTGCTAAGTATAATAGGAAAGAGAATTATATACGTCTGTCGCGATTGAGAGAAACATGTATTTTTTTATAAAATCTACAATTTTAATAGGATTAATTTAATTTAAGTGCGATATGAATTGATTATTGCAAATATTTTCATAATAGCATGCATACTATTTGATCTGATTAAAAGATACTTCCTTAAATTTTCCATAATCTGTTTATTGCTTTGTTACAATATTTTATTGTCAAAAGGGGAAAGATAGTAGTTTAACTAAAACAAACCCAGGCTATTTTTCGTATGGTAGTTTGAGATAGTGAAGTATCAATAAAAATGACCCATATATGTTATAATATTTTGGAAAATCCAGGCTGTTTTGGGAATGTTGATTTTAGTTTAGAAATTGTAGTATAAGCACAGTTTATAAAGGTTCAAGAGCGTTTGATCAAAAAAAGCGAAATACCACAGTTTATGAATTTGATATTGTAACAAATCTCTTAATTATGTTAGACTAAAAGAAAATATGCACATTTTTTCGAATAATGGAATTAGGTAACCAAGTGCTGTAAAGGTAGAGATGTAAAACACATGTCAATTCAATGGATTATCGAAAAGGAATATTTTAATACATTTAAAAACTTATATAGAAATGAAAATGTGGAACATCTTAAATATTAAATGACTATTTTGTGCTCAATTTCTGAATATATAATAACGAAGGATTCTCTACAAACGTAAGAAGTCTAACATAATTGAACACATTGGAATTTAAAGCTAATGTTGCCGAATATAGGCCAAGTATTCGTAATATGGAACAGTGCGTAAAATGGAACACAGCAGTATCAAAATCTATCAGAAATTTGCATCAAATGCCTTTGTGTTGGAAGGCACCACCATCCATTTGAAGGCTGGCTATATTTTAGAGGCTCGTTTAAACAGGAAATTCCTTAACCATCCAAGTGGCTTGGGCGAGATATCTCGTCCAACAAGATGTGACCAATTTTGCTTCGGATGAGATATCTCGTCATAAAGAAATTGCCGCTTTTTTATGACGAGAACAAGATCTGCTAAGTTTTGCTAATAACGAGTTACCACGTAGAGACATCCAACAGGAGGGTGAGATAAAATACTTTTTGTATTTCCTCTTAAAGAATTGCCTTATAAAACATGTTTCCTTTTCAATTATCAAAGCTCAATAAGACGAATTTTTTGGAAAAAGGATTTTTTAAAGCAATTGTACTGTTCCGTAGAAGTGCATGTATACGCAAACACCTCGACTGCACGCAATACAAATATGTTGCGTGCATTTCCACATATTCTAAATGATATACTACCTAAACCAGCGAAACACTTCAGTGTTCGATCGGAATGAAACTTGACATCTGTGATGTACATGAAAAGGTAAGGAAATAATCACTATAAAGTCTAGAGAACTGTAGTATTGTAAAAAATACGCCAGAAAGGTGATAAATGAGTACGTTTTCTGGCAGCGAGACATGCGTGGCATGGAGGCAAATTGAGTGCGTTATTTTATCTATGGCTTATGTTATCCTATATGACAAATTATGCCAAGCATTCTACAGCTGCTTCTTCAGATGCCGTATATTTCGGGGGTGACGGCCTCATCTCTGAACAAGGAAGGCTCTCGACATCACTGAGGTACTCCCGGGAGAGAGGAGCCGTCGGGTGTTATGCTGCTGGTAAATAGCCCTTGGACACGTGACATGTGAGGCAAATCAACAGGTTGTATGATCTATTGGACATGCGGCTGCACTGTTATACTACGTACCATTATTAGAGGGCTGTCGTAAATGCTGGCTCCCACACCATTACACTAAGTGTGCCGCTCGAAGTCCACTAGAATTATTACACTGGCCGGGTCTCCATCACAAGGAAATGCGATAATCACCTGCCCCGAGGCAGAAGGATTCGTCACTAAAGCTGATACGATACGCCTACGTAAAACGGGAAGTTTTGCGTGTTTGGCAAATTCGTTAGGTGTTCCATGTTCTATACCATTTTTCAAATTGACAATTCTGAGTTCTAACTCTTTTTAGTACAACTTAAAAGTTTTTAAAGTTTGTAACTTATGTATTCAATTGGCGATCTTAGATAATTTTTACGTGATTTGATATTTGATCCCTTAAAAAAATTATCTACTTGACAATCTTCAACCTTTACCTTATTTCCTGCATGTGGAATTCAGCAACTCAATAATATTGCCATGTTATTTTAACTCTCATTGATTCAACTGATTGAAGTGATGCATTTTGTCTTAAATAATAGTATGTATGGCAGATGATTTTCATTCATTGGTACAATCTGCAAAATTTAATTTCATTGAGTAATATCGATAAAAATGAAAATAACCTTTGAACTCTAACCCAACCTGAAGATGTTCTGCGTTTTATGTATTTATATTTCATATAGGCGTACTTTTAAGATCTCAGACAAAGGTGTTTCAAAATCACGCATGATTATGCTCGATAGATACCAATAATATTAAAGAAACACATCAGTTGTGTTTAATGAGTGCTAGCAGCTTTTCTCGAGATGATTGTATTCACTTAATGTTGCATGTATAATGCAGTGATAGGTAGGTATTTTAATTAACGTCGCCCTGGAGCGACACAACGTGCTATTGGCGGCGGTCCGGGATCAGACCCGAAGGGAAAGATTCGAGGACAGCACCACGTAATTTTGAACCAGGATCAGATGACGAGGACACACCTGGGCTGACACCTCACTCTCCAAACTTCCACACCACGCCAACGTGAGGACATTTGAGGCCACGACCGATTTAACGTGCAGCAGCCCCCTTTGTAGGTGACAGTCTCGTTGGATTCGAACTCGCAACCCTCCTGATGCTAATCCGAAACTCTTCCAACCAGGCTACGGCAGCCCTGACACTGCAGTGATAGGTGAAGTTGACAATTAAATAAAATAAGTAATAACTTGAAATTTCTATAATTTAAAATATACTGTTGACATTTTCTTGAAGTCCCTGAGAAACATTTTCCAATGAGATTTTCTTACGGATGCAGAACCACATAAAGCAAGCAACTCGATGTATTTTATTTTGAAAAAAAAAATCCTTCACAAATATTATATAATTGTGCTGTTTTCAGCATTTCTTGTATTGAAATTAATATTTCTATCCTGGTAAATTCTTTTCCAAGGGTTTCTTGAATATTATACTCAAAGATTTGATAACTTTTATTTTCAAGTGTGTTTTCTCGATACGTTGCATCTTTCTCGTAAACAAGATTCCGAATTGAATTTTAGCGCTTAAGAAAACATTTTTTCCCAGATACTTATGTGTATGTAAGTTGAACAAGTTTTTGTATTCATATGTTTATTATACTTTTTTGCAAACAGTAGCGTAAAATAAAATTCTAAAACATTGCATTGTTTTGTTTCAATGTATATTTCATCCCAGAACGAAAGCAATACATTCTCTATTTGTACCACTCCCCACTGTTGACATACCTTCAGCAGAATACAAGAAAAGTGTGATCAAAGCTCTCGTCTCTATTTATGTCGTAGCATGCCTTATGAAAGCCTTATGCGCTCCACGTATGCAATGAATGGGAAAAAAGATGAATACGCCAACACGTTGGAAATCATCTATGCATAGCAATGCTGTTGAATCTAGGATTCTACATGGATGTTCGGGAAAAACATCTCAGTCCTTTGTGTACATGTTTTTGTGAAACGTGCTGAGTGCCTAGATGTGTGTGAACAGACGAGTTGAAACACTTTTTCTACACGCAATCGAACATTTCTTTTATCCTGCTGTTGCATGCGTAATTAATTTTAAAATCTTCTCATACTGATATTTTGAATACTAAAAATAGATATTATTTCCTTTCATTTATTCTTAGTCCGCAGTAGCCCGGTTGGAAGGGCAACAGTTTAGCAACCGGAGGGTTTGAAACTCGGTTTAGCCAAAGACCGCCGTGTGCACGTTGTCTGGTGTCCGTTAAATCTGTCGTGGCCTCAAATGTTGGCGTGGTGTAGAAGTTTGGAGAAAGGGGTGCCAGCTCAGGAGATGTCATCTGACCGTGGTTCAAAATTACGAGGCGTTGTCCTTGGATCTTTTCCTTCGGGATTGATCCTGGATGGTCGCCAATAACCCGTTGAGTTGCTCCAGTGCAGCGTTAATTAACTATCTACCTTTATTATTAGATTTTTGTTCAATTCTGCAAATGGTTCAATCGCTAGCAATCAAAATATTTACTGAAAACAAACTATTGCTCTTAAAAAAGCAATTCAAATGACGTGTAACTCAATACCACTTGTTAGTTCGCAAGTTCTTTCTAATTACCACGTCACTTTAAGATCGTGTTTCGCTTTGGGGTGTTCCAAGTTGATACTAAAACCAAAATTCACTTTGTACTGCTATTTGATTATACCTTATAACAATTTTCCTGCATTACAGAGCGAGCACAGGTTACAATTGAACATATATTAAAAATATAAATTTCATAGAATCCTAAAATAGTTACCTTTCCAACCTGAAAGTGAGAACTACATTTTTATGTTACAAGTATCGGAAGAATTCATGAACTGTCAACTCTGTCCCCCACGAAAAAGCTGAACACTCCTGATCCAGGGTTAAATTGGAATAAAACTTAGCATGTGAAGTGCACGAAAAGAAAGAAATGATTTCAGTACCTAGAGGATTATAGAATAACACAGAAATCTAAAGACTTACACATTACAATATATGGCCAATATAACTCTGAAATAATAGTTACATAGATTAGATATTTTGCTCATTTCTTTCTCTATTCATGTTCATCACACATGCTAAGTTTCATTTCGATCGAGTATTGGCTTCAGAGCGTTTCGATGTGTTTGGCACAGAGTAATTTGAAACATACCTTCTAGAATCATTTAAATCGATCAATTTACGATTATGAAAATACTTCTCCATCAGTACTGCAATCATTTATCAGATAATGTAGCATTAAAATTATAGTATGCTCAATACGTTTACACAAATCACTGAAATAGAATAAAATTAAATCACAAAGTCCAATGAATAGAAATGGAAGTAATTCAATATCTGTTTTCAAAGTTAGCGTCAAGCAAGTCATGCAGGTGCAAAAGTATAAAATGATATGTATCGAGTTAATAACATTAACTCGAAAGTGTTTTTAATATAAGTATGTACAAATATCAGATATAAATTTTGCCACCTCTACAAAATTATCTATAAAATTTGATTAAAGATTTTTATTTTGACCTGCACTCATGTTCTCGGTACGATATCTAAATGACCTTAGTGAAATGAATGGTTAAAATATATATCTAAAAAAGCAAGGGACTCTCATATGCTTAGGTTTCAGAAACTTTTCCGTATTCAGAGTATGACTGACATTTTATAGATTTATTAAAAATAGCTCTAGAATAGAGCGGAAGACATGCTATTTGACTTCTTGTCAAATTGAAATTATATACTTTGGGTCTACTGTTTTGAATGAGGAAAACCGAGCAGCTTTGGAATCTGATTAAAAATTGAGTTCCCTAACGTCAGTTAAAATGAGCCCCTTTCACCTCGCACTTCAATCTCCTTCCATTTCTGTAATGCAATGATCACATCTTTACCGTGGAACAGAGTTATCAAGGGCGAGGAAAATTTTCTTGGCATAGAAGCGAAGGTCAAAAGGCTCCCAAATTGCCAGCGACTGGCTAATAAAACGTTTATTAGACCAAATTCTACGAGAATCAGATAAAACATGGTAGAACATTAATGAGCTGTTAGTTTTGACCTATAATATATTTTCGAATGGAAATTAATTTTTACTAAAATACATACAAAGCATCATGAGATCTGTTTTCTGATGCCAGACCCATCTGTTTAACTCAAAAGCACACTAATGAATGGAACTTTCTATGTAACTATGTTTGTCCTTTACTCGCAATTACATATAAAACAATACGTACATATTTCCGTTTTGCTTTAAATTTTTAAAGACGTAATAAGTTTTCCAATGTGTCATAAGAAGAAAGAAAAATAGAAAGTCTATCGGGTAAGTATTTAATTTTTAGATGGCTGTAATTATTTAATATATCCAAAAATATTTAAATTTTGTTGATGTATGGATCGAAATAACCCTCCAAGTGATTATCTCGACGAGGCATTTCGTCATTAGAAGAAAGCTGACCAGATCTTGATGGGCGAGATATCTCGTCATTAAAAGAAAACTTACCTAATCTTGATCTCATAATCATAAAAAATTCATCAGTATCTGAATGACGAGATTGGTCAGATCTTGATGGACGAGATATCTCGTCGAAACCACTTGGAGGGTTAAAATACACATAATTGTAAGTTTTAAATCGCATAATGAATCAACACCAACGTGAAGTAACATAAAGAATTGTTGAAAGTTTGAAATTGTGTGGAAAAGGAATTCGGCTACATAGCATTCATTTCGTGGATCATTTGAATTTTGCACATAGAAGTTATTTTAGATCAGCTTAAACCATATTATTGATTCTTACCCTGAAATGTAATGAATCGGATGAAGTAAAAGTGTAAGTTTCATTTCGTAAGTAAATTGCTTCCTTAGAGCTGTTTTTTTTTTCAGAATAACTAAAGAAACCGGCTTTTCTTCCTTTTCAAGTTTTGCTTTTTTGGCGTTCTAGAGTGAATGGAAAAGAATAAAAAAATGAAGAAAGCAAGTTTATGCAAAAACGCAGACTTGAATTCCCAAATAAGATGCCACTCGATCACATGAATGCCGTCAAAATGTACGGAGTTATGTCGCGTAAAATTTGAATCGCCCCCGGCGAAAAACTTTCATACGCAAAAGAATATTCCAACGCGTGAATTCCCCAAAACTAAACACCGAATCCCGCGATCAATAACTATTTTCTTTAGGTGTGAAAAAATAAGGAACAAGTAGACAAGCCCCTGTGTGTGTGAATAGTGACACACACAAGCTCGCTGCGAAATCTTCAAAGAAAAGCGATAATAACATGTCTGCCGAAAGCAAGATACGACTGGAAAACCTAACGATGACTATCGACGGCACGACAACGTCTTCGAGAACCTATTGCCCTTGGAGGTTGAAAATATATTAATCTGCCATTAAATTCCGAGAATACTTCGTTTTGAAATCTGAAAGCTTCTGTTTCTATGAATATTTACTTGTTTGGATCACTGAAATGGTGTAGAAAAAATATTCCTCTCGATCGTAGGAATAGAACCTGGAGATCCTTTTGTCTCATTTAAATATTCAAACAGTAGCTCCCGAGCTGCTGAATATACATGGAAGGTGTTAACTATGTACAAATCTAGGCTCAATAATAAGACTTGCTATAAGAGCAAAGCATGTTTTCTTGATTTACTCTTCAAGATTTCATAAAATGTGTAGTTATCACATGGGACTTGTACGTTAAATACCGAAAATATTCTGAAATGTATTCCATGATGCAAAAAGAACGATAAGTTCTCATACAATTCTGATCACTTTGAAACAGATCCTTTAAATCACAACGCCTTTTAAGTTCACGTCGAATCTGTAGAATTAAATGATTGGTTCAAGTTTTCCTTTTATACATTAGTACTGTTATCTTTTAAGATTTAAAATTATCATGTCAGAGTACAATGAGTAGAAAAGTAGTAAGTTTAAACAATACATTTAGACTTTTCAACTGTCAATAATATTTTTAATATGAATACTTATCATCTTAACGTAAAATAAATAAGTAAAAATGTATAGTTTCATTTGGATTAAGATACAAATTAATGATGCTAGGATCCATAAATTGCTTCTAAACAGTCTTATGAATCTAAAAGTTCCCGTAAAGAAAAAGTCAGAACATAAAATAAACTTTCTGAGCAAAGGGAAAACTGGTATCATAACTATGATATGGCGTGTCTGTGTGTAATGTTACCCGTTGGGAAAGTTATATTCAATTTGACCATCTACACTTTTGATGCACATTCTGATGCCTTCCCAATTTGGTTCGTAACAGGGTATCCTAGGTGGTTTCATTAATTGTCAATAAGGTGATGTGATTTTATTCCTGAAGATACTGCAGAGGAATCTGATGAACCAAGGAGTATGAGATATACTCCCAAACAATTTAATGGAGTGGAATCTGGTGATCAAGTGGTCACACAGTACCTTCCTTTCGATGCATCTACTACTAAAGTTTATTATCCTACCACTTAAACACACAACTGAGGTCATCGCACTAGTAAAAGATGTGCAATAGTTGGGAAATCAACGCAATTCAAGGAAGTTTTTCAAAACCACCTTTTAACCGATATTTCTATAAAAAAAGGATAAACGATTTTCATGTAAATCATTGTGGTGGATTCCACATCACACTCGGAGACTTCCTAGGTTCCATGTAGATTCCAACACGTGGCGCTCGTTTGATAATGGCACTATGGTACCAACATTTATTACAGGGTGACCTTACTGCATACCCCATCACAGTAAGACACATCGTACGTCCTGCTTTTAAATATTAAAAATCTATTTTAATTCGTCGCTCTTTTCAAACTTATCTGGTACAGGAAAATTTATGATCATTTTTAAACTCTTACAAAAACCAACGCTTTTATCGAATATGAACTTTTATCTGACCTAACGCTCAAATTGTTTTATTTTCTGGTATAGATTTTGCTTTTATTTCACAGAAACCCTTTTTCACCTCTATTTATTATGTAATTTTCAAACTTGTTTCGGTGCATTTTGTAGGCAAAGTTGACTCTTGCACCAGGTAAATCCCAACTTACCAATATATAACAGCTTGATGATGTCCAACAAAATAACCTCACCTGAGAAAATAGTTATCCTATCGCCTGTTCACACAAAGCTGTATTTTTCAGTCTGATTCTTGAATACAGAGATCTATAAGATGGAGTTTACTCTAAAGCATGAATAACATATTGTTGACCAATATGAACTGGCTAGTTTTCCATCTTGAGCTCTTGGGATCAGTGGTAATCGAGGCTATGAAATTAGCATTTGCTGATGCATTCGTGTGGTGAATTGGATCGTTAGAAATCTTGCCGAACCAAACCTTGCCGCAATTTTTAAGTTACTGAAGGGGATATATCTCAGCTTTCTGTGAATTTAACTCTTCCTGCTGTATTAATGCTATTGTTTTGTGCATAAATATACAGCACTCTATCAGACTATTAATATAATTAACCATAATTGCAAACTTAAATTGTTGCAGCCAACTTCAATACCAGTAACCATTAATCCAAATACTCTGAACCATGGAAAGCACATTCTGACAAGAACTATTCAATTCCAATATGTTGCAAATATAAGAAATTTTAGTAAATATTAAAAATATCGAAAGGTGCCCAGATAATCTCTCAATTGCAAACTTTGTAAATACTCAATTTTATGAATTATAACAATTGTAAATTATATTTTCATAACAGCTTTGGGGTTTAACACTCAGTTAACACTCTTAACTTCAAACCAGGTTTCATTGACTGAAGCTTTATTTATTTGGTTGGAATTGAATATATGTACTACTGACATATCAATTGAAAATAAAAATTCAGTTGAGATATTTAGCTACGATAAAAGTGTGTAGCAACGAGACCACTGAGCGACAAGAAACAAGTGAGATATTTATTATTCACATATTTAACTTATTGGGATCAAAATGCATCCTTTTAAAAATTGTAGTTGTGGTCGTGTTCCCTTTATATAATCTATTTTATATAATATTAGCATAACATTTAGTAGCTAATTCGCATTTGAGAAGGAGGAAAGTTTGGCATTCAAAATTAAGAAATCAAATAAAATTTAAAGAAAATATTAGTCTATTTAATAACTCCTTTTCAAGTCTGAAAACAAATACATTTTAAATGTGAAACATGGAAGTGGTTTCTTCGATAAGAGTACTTAGGAGTATATGACTTGGGATAAATAATCATCTCCAAGTCAGGAATATTCTGTTAATTTCTGCAAAGTTACTTCTCTGTAACGCAATTTTATGAAACCCACAGCAAAATGCAATTGTAAAATCTACTTATACAATTGTGAGTAGTCTTTCTCATGTGTTAAAGAACTGAGGATATAAAAGTAGTTAAAATAAATAAGGGTACCAAAGTTCTCATTTGAATTGCACTATCCTGCAAAGGCGTTTTATTAAAGTATTTCCTGCAATTCTGTTACACATTGGACACGATTAAAGATCGTAGGTATAGTAATACGTGCAATATACACTTTGCCAAAACAATCGCAACACGCCGAAGCCAGCGTTCGATCCAAATGAAACTTGGCATGTGGGACGTATGATACATAAAGATTTGGAAATGATCACAATATCAAAAATATGATTATTATTGTAGAATTGGGGGGGGGGGGTATCCGAAAGGTTATAAATTCGTAAGTAGCAAGATCCTACAGCATGTTTTGCCTTTCCTGTCACGTGTCCAAGAGGCTATTTATCAGCCTGATAACGCCCTGCCACACACGACTCCCCTTCCCAGGAGCACATCCGTTGATTGAAACCCTTCCTTGTTCAGGGATATCCCCACATCTGTGTTCCATTGAGCATGTCTGGGATGCACTTGGCTGTCAATTGCACCATCCCAAAATGTACTGGATCTAAGGCAGCAGATGCAGAATTCTTAGCATAATTTACCACAGGACAGTAAAAGGGTTTGACTAGCATAGAATGACTAAGATTTGAATAGGTAGAGCTTGATAGCAAAAGCCACGCCATATATCGGTATATATTGCCTCCAGGAAGTGAACTTAACTTACTAATTTATGAAATTATGATGCAATTCTACTATCATGAAACATCCTAGATTTGGTTTTAGGATCTTTTATTTTTCTCCACGGAGAGCACGTATGATACGTTTCATTCCGATCGAATATTGGCTTCTGGGTGTTTCGATCTTTTTGGAACGGAGCGCATTTAACTATAAGATACCAAGGTATCATATTTGATGAAAAACAGATATTTTTCTGAAAATGCCGTAGTGTAAGTTTACGATATCAAAATAGATGAACGATTTTAAAGCATTTTAATTGCAAATTTTGCGCGCTGATATAAAATATACTCTGAATGCGAAAATATTTTCTTTATATAGCCAAATAGGACTGTAGAGCAATTAAGCGAAACTGGAAGTATTTTCATTGCGTGCATTAAGGAGATATGCTGAAATATTAATTTTAAGAATAATAAGAATATAAATTCTTATGTAAGGTACCATGCTTTTTATTCTCTTTGCTTTTTGCGACAACTAACGTGGTTTGAATGCAATTGTAAATTACGTGATGCCCAAATCGTTACTTATTATTGACTAAGTTTCATTTCGTCCAGATGAATAATGACCTTGTAAAGCCTTATAATATACGACTCGCTTGCGTTGTGGTAAAAATAAAATCATGTTAGATTTCTGAGTATATCTAGTGCATCCGCAATTATGTAATTTATTTTTGCCTTAAATCCTGTTACACTAAAATTTCTTAGAAAAATTGGAACATTTTCAGAATTTTTGAAAACGGAATACCAGTTAATTACTTACATCACTTATTCGCATTTCTACACGAAAATCCATCGCTTTATTTGAAAGTAAAAGTAATAATTATCACCACATATCTAGCACAAAGCAAAAATGTAAGCATTTTGTATTTCTCGTTCTCATATTATCAATCACTTCTAACAAGATTAATAATTGGATGCATAACACATTTTCAGTTGTAAAAAACACAAACATTTCAACATGATCAATTGCAATAAAAATTATTCTGCCCTTCATGATAATGAGTAGGAAGCGTTGTCAAGCCGAGGGCAAAGATAAAGTTTCGAAGTCGTGTACGTGATGTCACCTAGATCTTGCGGAATTCATTCATGGGTGAATTTTAGTGGTGCCATAATTTAATGTCAAGAAAGGTTATTTTCCGTCGCATTTTTTTTCAGCCTGGCTTTTGAGCATACAAAAAATTCGAAGGAAATAATGTTTGGTCAGAGACCGCGTGGGGGATAACACTATGATTAATGAAGGACTGTCTTCTTTTATCGATAATTTCCATCCGAAGAAAGGCATGCACTATTCATGATTTCTTAACAGGAACAAGCTTATCTCTTATGACCATGTAAGAAAATGATCCATGTGAAATAAATCACCGTTCAAATGAGGCTCCCCATTTCCCCCATCATTAAAACTTTATGATCGGGAAGGATGCGGAAATACTTTACGGCTTTCTTTTTTCCATTTCTTTAGGAAAAAGTGTTAGAAAAGTTTCATTCTAAAACAGCTGTCTCCCTTAGACTAGTAATCAGCAGAAAAGTAGCTCTCGTTTCATACACCTCGTTGACTCAGATTTTAATGCTCAGAAGGTAGTTAGCAAGGAAATCTAGTAATTATCGATACAGATTTTGAAATATAGTACACGACTTCAGATTGACTTCACTTATAAATGGGAGTCACGTTTTGATAATTTATGGGGGAAGGAAGTTTTTTAAGTATTTCTCTTTGCATGGACAGAAAAGCTTCTCAACCTTTTAAGCCTATACCATTAAATAATTATTGCATTTTACATTGTGGTACCTATTTACAAGTACACTAATATATATCTTCGAGGCCTTAAAAAATAAGCATATATATATATATATAATTTTTATAAGGCCTCGAATAAACTATCTTTCTATATGGATTCACAGCCATTTGTTAGCTGAGATGTGCTATATAAACTGGGATAGAGTTTGTAATTCATATTCATTGTAGTTGTTACGTTCATTTACTAAATGTTGGAGTATAAACTATTTTTAATTTTTCTCAAATTTACATGGATTTAGAATTATTAAACTAGACAAATGAATAATTGCGAATGTACTTACGTTATAAATTCGAAAATATTTTATCTAATTTAATGTGCAAAATAATATATTCCCGTTTGACACCAAATGGATATAATTACCAACTTCCCCAAAGAACGTAACGTCGAAAGTTTGAAATCGGATAGATCAAGTGGATTAGAACCAAGTACAAAACACAATCTTTCTTCTGATTTAGTAATGCCATTTAAATTGCTTCCGAATGCAATTAATTTCAATAGGAGATTGACATTTGTCTTTTTTCATTCAATTTGTATTTTCCAACAACATGATTAAATCAAATTAATTGAAATGAATCTAAGAGTAAGACCCGACCGGACTGATAGAAAACGAAATTAATAGCTTGATGTCAATCTCGAGTTTGAAATAAATTGCTCTTAAAGGTAATTTATACAAACGGGTTTCATATATATTTTTTGATTTACTGTTTGCCCTTATTAATATCTTTTCTCATAAAAAGTTAAACAGCTCTTTCTATTTTGGAGTGGTAAGAAAAGTGATTATATATATATATATATATATATATATATATCTGCTTTTAAAAGAAAGCTTCTGCAGTGGTGGTTGATTTTGGTACACCATTTACAGTTTTCTGCTTCTAATTGCACTCAAAGGCATATTACGCAAGTTATTATATTGTTATGGGGAATTTACTATTCATATTTTATTAGAATCACATCATATGATAGAAAATTCTAGGGATTTAAATTTTTATTTCACATGACAAGATGGGGGATTAGATTATTTTCAATAGAAAACTGGCCCTGTGGTGTTTATTTTGAACAATATTTAATTTTATTATTCTGTTTAAATGCTCTCAAAAGTGATGCTCTCAATTTCCCCAAATATTTTCAGAATAACTCTTGGACTTATAAGTTTAACAGTTTTTTAGAGTAAGAGACGAGTTGTTACAGTATTCTCATTAAAAAAAACTTATTCCTTGATTAACTATATGAAGAATTATGGATTAAAATTACTGCCAAATTTTTCTCTTAAGAAAGATTTTTTTTAACGGGTTGTTCTCAGTCTTGTTTCCAAAGTTATACAGAAATTTTAGAAAAGTATTGTGAGAAGTGATATAAAGTATTAGAATGCGAGATGAATATAAAACTACTTTTTCTATTAGTTACCCCGATTTCTTTATTTTAGAACAGTTAAAATTCAAATATTTGTTTTAATTTATTTGTAACACATTTATTATCGTAATTTTTTAACAGATACAAATCTAATAACTATTACCATTCCATTGCATAGTCTTCGTTATATACTTGTGTAGTCATGGGCAAGAGAAAAAATGTTGAACATTGTTTTCACACAAAACGTAAGGGCGTTGTGAAATAAGGCACGTTTGTGATTGTGAGAATTTATTAACAATGAGTAGTTTGAAAAGAAAAGTATTGCATACGCAAGGCTTCTGTTTCACATGTATTTTGAAGTTGCAATGGATTCGCTTTTAACACGTTTTTAGTTGTAAGGCAGTTAAGTTGTAAGTTTTGTAAGACATATTGTAAAATTGAAATTTACTAAATTTATAAATGATAAAATTTATTTTACATTTATAAATTTAGTAAATTTCAATTTACAAATGATAAAATTTATTTTACATTTATAAATTAGTGTGATGTTATAATTTATAATTATGTTTAGATGTGAACGAATATATTATCATCGTTTGGAAGTTCTCGACTCAAAACGCTTTGAAATACGAAATTCTATTTTGATTGAGTTTTAGATAAGTGCGGTTTTATTTCTAAAATAATTAACGATATTATACATTCATATATGTGGTATTTGGTAAACATAATTATAGAATTTAAGTTCATCAAAATCAGATTTCCCTAGATCATGAATGTGTAAAACAAACGTAAAAAAATAAATTAAGTAAAAAGTAATTCTAAATAGGAGTTTTTCGATAAAGTTATTGATTTTTGCACTTCAGGTAAAGAGAACTTCATATGGTTCGCCAGATTTGAACCCAATTTGAAAATATTTGGGTTGATAGGTATTTTATTTAACTTCGCACTGGGAGTAACACAACGGGCTGTTGGCGATGGTCAAACCCGAAGGAAAAGATCCGAGGACAACACCACGTAATTTTGAGCCACGGTCAAATGACGAGGTCACACCTGAGTTGGCACCCCTCTCTCCAAACTTCCGCACCACGCCAACGTGAGAAAATGTTTGGGAAATACTAGGATGGAAAATAAATGAAATTTGCTCTAGTGACTATAAGAAAAGTTACGATTTCGCATATCTAACTCAGATTGATTGAAAAGTGCTGAAAACGCTGATTCATTCAATTTGTTGCATCAGTTGTGCTGTAGTTTTATTATATAGAAGCAAGTGTAATGCATTTATTTTGTGAAAGTAAAAGCACATGTTTGTTAATTGGAGATGCATTATGTATTTATGAATAAAATCGTGTGTAAACTAATGTTATTTTCTCGGATAGCTAATTTAGTGGAAATAAATGATCGATATACTTTTAAATTTTCAAACATTCGAAAAAAATATTTTTATTGTAACTTCGCTCTTCGTGAAATATTGATAGTTTTTATACTTAATTATTTTTTATGTTTAATTATGCTAATATATATTTTAATTTATTTTTACTTTTGGGTTTTCAAATGCTTAACAAATATTTTACTTGTTTCTGGCTTATGTGAAATGTTAATAAGTAATGAAATGTTAATAATTAATAATGAATGAAAAAAATTATTTAGCAAAATCCTGCTCCCATCATTGTTCCATGAAATTTCTTTTCGCCAAGTAATTAGATTTTAACTACTAGGAAGGTAATATAATGCGCAAGGTAACTTTGAATCTGAGTTTGTTGTTTTGATAGACGTAACCAAACATCAAACAGGGAATACTAACGACAGGAATACCGCTCGTAGAGTTTTTAGAAATACTGAGAAGTCTGTTGAAATAACTGGGATTTATGTAGTAATCAAGCGCTTCCAAGTGATATTAAAGTGTTTAAATTCCGGTTTCCAGATAAACTTGTAAGTTTTCTGAGCATGAATCAAATACAAGATATATATACCTCAGAAAGTATCCTTGGTACCCCAGTGCCCGTAAACTATGGATAAAATACTGGTTCATGGAAGAATATTATTTTGCGTCTTGTATATTCTATCAATTGGTCCACTCTTAGAAGCGCAAGAGACAAGAAATAAACACAACATGTGATAATGGAAATATTTACTACAAAAAATGTGAAGAACTGATACAAATGGATATAATGAATATATTGCTCATTACTTCAGATCCACTAATTGCAAGTTTACGAGCAAGGTTTAAAACTAAACGCAGAAAAATGTTTCCAAAAAGGTTGAATTTGTTTGAAGAACCTTCCCTCCAATAATACATCAGTAGACTATTTAGGTAGTTGGGATTCCAAGTATATAATTTTGTAATATTTTTCAAATAAAGGTTTTCCCTTATAGTTTGTCTATTATATATATACACTGCTGGCCACCGTAAATGCAACACCCTGAAGAAAGCATGCAAATAATATGAAATTTACAACATGCATTAGCGGAGGTGAGATATGCAAATTATTAGAATTTCAGCGCAGACGCACATCACGCGCGCCTGTGGCGCCACTTCAAAGCGCTATTTAAGGCTTGGAGATTTCGACAATTTCAAGTACGGCAATTGTGTTTTTCTTGTGGTTTTTTCAAAAAAACGATCAATTATGCCTCGTAGAAAACAGCGATCATCTTTTGATCAAGTATCCGAGTTCGACAGAGGAAGGATAGTGGCCTACCGAGATTGTGGATTATCTTTCAGGGAAATTGGTAGTCGTGTTGGACGAAACCAAACAACTGTAATGCGGATATGTGATCGTTGGATGCAGGAGGGTACGACGGACCGACGTGTTCGATCGCATCCACCTCAGTGCACCACTTCACGTGATGACAGGCATATTGTGCGTAGGGCAGTGACGGATCGCTCAGCCACATCACGAACCATAGCACAGCACATTCAGTCTGTACCGCATCATCCAGTGTCTGCGCGTACCATTCGACGCCGTTTACAGCAGAGTGGTCTGTCCGCAAGACGTCCATTGCTTCGTCTACCCTTGACGCAGAACCACAGACGTTTCCGCCGCCAATGGTGCGATGAAAGAAGGATGTGGACGGCAGAATGGAATGAAATTGTCTTTACTGACGAGTCACGCTTCTGTCTGCAACACCACGATGGTCGGATTCGAGTCTGGAGACACCGTGGAGAGAGGATGCTGAACAGCTGCGTTATGCACCGCCACACTGGTCCTGCACCGGGTATTATGGTATGGGGCGGTATTGGATATCACTCTCGCACTCCTCTAGTACGCATTGCCGGTACTTTAAACAGCCAGCGCTACATCTCCGAGGTGTTGGAGCCAGTTGTCCTTCCTTACCTTCAGGGCTTGCCCACAGCCATATTTCAACAGGATAATGCGCGACCACACGTGGCACGCATTGTCCAAGGGTTCTTCGTCAATCGCCAGATTGAATTGCTTCCCTGGCCAGCTCGCTCTCCGGATCTTTCGCCGATAGAAAACATGTGGTCCATGGTTGCTCAACGATTGACCCAGAATACATCCCCAGCTGCCACACCAGATCAACTTTGGCAACGTGTGGAAGCTGCTTGGTCTGCTGTACCCCAAGAACACATCCAAAGTCTCTTTGAATCAATGCCGAGGCGTGTGGCAGCGGTGATCTCCAACAATGGCGGCTACTCTGGCTACTGATTTTGGCAGGAACCACACTTCACAGAAGTCTATAAATTTAATCATTTGATACTTGGTCAACATGTTATCTACAAAATAAATTTTGTTGTGATATCTCTTGTCTTTCTTGGTGTTGCAATTTGGGTGGCCAGCAGTGTATATATATATATATGTAAATATATATATATAAATATATATATATATAAATATATATATATATATATATATAAATAAATAAATAAATATATATATATATATATAAATAAATAAATAAATATATATATATATATAAATAAATAAATATATATATATATATATATATAAATATATATATATATATACTTTATTTTCAATGGAACTGTTATGGGTTCGTCTGACCATTATTCAGGTGTATATTAATATAAAATTGCAAAAATTACGGTTAATAATTTATCTAAGTATATATGGAGCAAAGTTGAGAAATGTCTTTAAATTTATCATATTTCTACAATCCAATAGTAAATAAAAATCGTTAAATATGTACCAAACAAGTATTTTATCACTCACAACCTCTTATAACCACCCAAAACCAGTGTATTTTTGATGCAATAATTTTGTCCACCTATTGCTAAAATTACATCCTGTGGAACGTTTAAAAAAAATATCGTGAGCTTATGAGTAAAAGGGACTACGTCCAAAAATTCCAAAAATGTGCCCCCATTGTGCCTATTATAAAGCATGTGGTGTTAAGGCATATATCTTAATACTTTCTTGATAATAAACTTCAAAAAGCATCAAGTCCTTACGAACAAAATATTTTTAAATCCAGAACTAAGTAAAAGAAATAAATATAAAACTGTTTTTCCTCAATGACATGCACTATTTCATGACCGTATTTTCGCCAGGAGTTGCATTGAAATACGCTTTCTTTGTTTTTGATGATACGGAATTCATTTTCAAGATACAAAGTTTCTCCCCAATGCTCTTCCAGGTAATCTCCCATACTCCATAAACCAGGCATGGGTTTCCAATAAAGGAACAGCCTGAAGAAGTATGGTTAAGGTTAATCACACAGGCAACTAAACACACTTCATCAGTGCCTCGTCTTTATTATAGTCCTAATGGGTGGTCTTATGGTGTCTAGAAAGCTATACTCGACGGATATTTCCTACGTAATATATAGGACTCAGGATATTGGTTAAAGCAACACTTCCCTAATAAACAACACAGGCCCATCCACAAGAATATTGTCAGGAAATATTTTATCAGGGACTGCTTCCTTATCGGTCTTTATCGCCACACATCTTTGGATATCGCACGTTGAGCTGCCGTATCCTGATATATTGCTTGCTCCTGCAGAAAGGGAGACTTAATCTTTTCTAGGATATGTAGTCCGATTCTTAGTATGACATAATCTCAGAAAAGCGAACAATAACGAGACTTGTTTCATTACTTGTAAAATCTGGCTTCGAATTTTGCTTAGTTCTAAGAGTGATCAGATGCTTCGAAAGGTCGCTCAAAATCGATAAATGAAAAGGTTTCTTTTATTAGATCACAATCTCGTGAACAAAATAGTGCAGTATACATCAGACATTCTATGTCAAACAGCAAGTCTTGTTTTACATTACCAGTTTTACAATTCAAAACAATTTGGTATGACAGATTCCTTAATAATCGAAATAAATAAGAGACGTACGTATAATATAAATCAGCTGAACTGCATTTAACTAGAATAACGTTGTTTTGTGAATACTGTTAAGATTAATAAACATAAAAATTGCTTTGAATGCAATTAATTTGAAGTGAATAAACTAGATAACCCTACTATTCGTTTTATTCGGAACCCTTAACTTTTGCGCTATACGAGCAACTAAACACGCTACGACACCTGACAAACCAAATGTCTGTCAGATGCAATACAGCATTAACTATCGCATAAATACAAATAGAAGGGAATACCGATATCTTGTTTGTGCCTCAGAAGATATTCAACAGTTCGGCTACCAAGCGAATCTTTAGTTTATTGAATGTGAGTGTGAATACAATGTGAGTGGTCCGATATTTCAATAAAACAACTAACCCCACACCTAAGGCGTATGTATACACTATAAATCACAAAAATCGACCAGAATATCAATATTTTATTAAATAAAAATATTTTCCAACTCCTCAGCTTTCAAACGATACCAAGTTTTTGTAAATATTCGAAATCGTTTTCAAGTTACAATTAGGTACTGTCACCATGTACAAACATGTTTCCAAAACTGTAAACTCGATTTCTGAAGAACTGTATTTTTGCAATAGGATGCTTCATTCAAACAGCGATAACTCAACAGTGAATCGATCTATTATAATTACTCTTGTGTCATTATAATCTATATAATACAGTGGATGTTTTGAATCTCAATCAGAGTTATTAGTTAAGAAATGAATTTTTAGTTGATTTTTAAATGTTAAAATTCCTGAAAAAGTCTTGAATTTTTAGACTTCCTTGGTGAAACAAATTGTAAAGAAATTCCTATATTCCCTCTACCATTTTTATTGAGAGTCAAAACATGAAGAATAATTCCAGGAATAATTTACAATAGGAATTGTCTTTCTGAACAAATTAGAATTTGACATATCACTGTTCAAAAATCATGCTAATTATATCTAAATTAGATAATTAATGGTTAGATTAATCTAAATTTTTCAAACTGAAATTAATTTAGGTACAAACCAATGACTTATTGTAAAACAATTGGATTTTTAAAGGTAAAATTTAAAAAAGAAAATCTAGTGCATACGTACACCTTAAATGTTGTAAAACACGAGGGCTTTTCAAATGTATTTTTTGGGCACGACAAGTTTCGTGACTGCATGATCCCTTAAATGTATAGGAATCCCTGCAACCACTTACAGACACTTTTCAGTCGCCAATGATTGATAAAAAAATCCTTTCTCAAAATTAAAAGGAAGTACATTGTCTCGACTAATGGAGTATAACCTGAGTGTGACATCTCTCGAAATAGTTCCATTTTCCGAAATTCTACGCATGTAGATGCAGATGCGATGTTAAATTTTTGTGTAAGTGGTATGAAAATGTGTGGTGCTATAGTAACTGTCCTATTCTGTTATAGAACACACGTGTTCAAAGGGAAGAGAGAGAAAATGTTCAGAAATTGCTCCAATTAATGAACCGCAAAATGCATTTGACAACCCATTGTTTCAATTACGCAATTCTAAAATTTCATATAGTCGGATGGTCTTAGAAGGGCAGGGTCGAAAACAGTACCAACTATTCTCTTGAAAGAAAGCAACACTTTTTACACTCGATTCTTTCGTTAATAATTCTGATCAAAACTTAAAAAGAACAATCAATCTTATCAAAAAGCAATCCATCCAATAACATTGTAGGGTTTCAAACCTCCAGTGACAGCTTTAAATACAAAAGAAGCCATAAAATACGGCAAGCCAATTTTCAATTAATGCAGTTGTAAGAAAACCTTCCACACTCGCGCGAGCGGATTAAAGAAATAGCAGAAACCGGTTTGATCCAGGAAGTATCTCCGCTCAAAAAACACTAAAACTGGAGCACGAACTCTCGCATTGAAAGAAGCCACCCGAGCTGAGAATCAATCCCGCCATATTCGCTCCGATAGTTTTCTTTCCAGCTCTTCTGGTGCTGTTTTTACCTTTCAATCAAGTAGCTCTATTGTTACGTCAACGTACAAACACCTCTTCAACTACGCAAGAGGACCGCCGTAGATAACGATCCTTTTTGTAGGGAATAGCGGGCCATATTCTAGGCATCTTCTCTTCTGTTACTATGACAACGACTAAGATTCGTTTCCCTTCCTTCTCTTCCGATGATCAGTTTGTGCCTCCGACGATTTTCTTTCCTTTCTTTTCTTAATTTCTTCCTCTTTTTCACTTTTTGAGCTTGAGGTCACTTTCCATTTCTAGTAGCCTGTAGTGTCCATTCCGGCTGAAAATAAACATTTTGCATTGGTATTCTTTCCGTCCTCAGGGAAAGAACCGATGCTAGAGAAACGTTTACGAAGCTGGATTTTTTACACTTGGATGGATTTGTTATGTCCCACAACATATTTAATATCACTCGGGATTTCTTTGGATAAATTTCAAGGTAAACACGGAGGGTTACTTTTTTATAAGTGAAGATACTTTTAAGAAAACTAGCTACAGTAGCTAGTTCAGTACTAAGGTAGTTGAAGTAAGAAAACTAGCTGATTGAACCATTGAAGATATAACTACTTTATATTTTTCCACCAAATCAATTGATCGACTCTAAGAGATAGAGGGTGTGAGTCTATTTTCTGGATTTGAACGCATAAGTTATGTATTACAATAGAACGTGTGTTCTATTTATATACAGTCCTGTATTTCTTACATAAAAACAAGACGGATAATAGCATTCCAAAGAATCACAATAGTATCGTTAGTTCTACTGATCACTGATGAATGATTATAATACTAATCTCGGTAACGTAATCTCGGTATTAATGTGAGTATTAATGCAATAACAGCTCGATTATGCCTAATGTATCGTAGGCTCGTACACTATTATGTCATGTATGGAAGAAACGCATTAATACATCAAGTAATCGGAAAAGCAACCAATAATTAGTAAAAAATAGTGTTCAGAGATAAAATCGCATCAATTCCACAAAAAAGTGCAAAGCTATTCCAAAAAAACATATTTGTACATTCTAAAATGTAAACAAGCCATTTATACTTACAATTCCTATTTACTGTAAACAAATACGTTTAAGTCTAGGAATGCATGAGGTGGTTTTGGGTAAAAATCACAATAAATGTATTAATTCTTTTTTAAATGAATTCGCATTAAATAAGAAAAATATTGTACCCTATAAAAATTGTCGATTTGAAATGGTGCATAAAATTCGGAAATGGTATTGGAAATTATGTACACAATTTGATTTGAAGACGACCCCTTACACAAGTTTATGCATATGACTAAAGATGTTATTCCCTATCGAATGGTTCTAAAGTACTTATTCCCTATCGAATGGTTCTAAAGTACTTATTCCCTATCGAATAGTATTTTGTTTACTCTGAATGATGCAAGGATAGAGATGGTTTGATTCTTTTTCAGCTGTATATCGGTTTTAAATTCAAGTTTTCTAAATATTTTGTGAAACATAAGTAATGTCTTACCACACTTATAGTAACATTTCCAAGAAAAACGATGCAAGTCTTATACCTTATGTTTCAAGACTTATTCAAGATTCTTAAACTTTTAATTATACAAAAACACTTCATGCATTATAATCACTGAAAATAATTTGAATACAATTCATAATGTAATAAGAAATAGTTATTTGGTTTAAAAATATTTACTAATGCGTTCTTTTTATACCTGTCACGAATAAGACATGAAATCAGCTCATTTAGCCTTTATAAGTTTTAATTCTTGTTTCTCAGAGGTATATATACGTTTTTATTATTGGTTATGTCGAGAGGAAGCCAACGTTGGCGTAAATCCGCCGCCGTGTTTCTCCACCATGATTTCAATCATTAGCTGGAAGATATATTTGATAAGCCTTTAATCTCTCTTAAGCATACAGCCTCGCATTCTATTAGGGGTTAATGCCCCAAGAATGTTGAGAAGCACTCGTTATGGCGGCCATATTTCACCAACAAAACATTTGAGGTAATTTTTCCGCTTCGAAAGTAAAATAGCTCGTGCGCCGCCCAAGACGGACATAGCTTCATTTACGCAGAATAAACTTCTTACTACTTCCGAGTTTGAATGCAGTGCCTGGGAATAAATTTTGCAAAATTTTCCGATTCTCAGGGAAATAGATTTCAGGTGGAGTAAAAAGTTTCGCTGAAGAGGCTGTAGCGTGTCTAATAGATGCTATCTGAGATCCCCGAAAAATGGATACGCTGAAGAAATCGAATCTCGTAAGCCTTTTCGAATTTCGTGATTGCTACGGTGCGCAGTTTTATTTAAGCAGAATAAATATTTCATCCCACCATGAACAACCGAAGCAAGTTTACTCTTCTTGAAAAGACTATTTAGTACCTAAGTCTTAAGGTCAAATAACTCGTTCTGTAGGAATTGTTAATGCAATTTAATGCTCAACGTATACATTAAAGGTTTTCGTAGTTCGAAGATTGATATGAGTGTTCAAAATTCCTAATTATTGACCATTATTTATTACGGAATAATACGCATGCGAAAACAGATAAATTCTTCCCCTAACACAAAAAAATAACAGAAAATAGACGTGGGACTCTGGTGTCTAGTATAGTACTGGAGACAATTTTTTTTATCTCTAAGTTTGATAAAAACATAATTTGTATTTTGTATAATAAAGGCTGTTTTGCGAGAAGTTTTATCTCGGAGTAATTTTAAATACTTGATGACAGATAATGTTGATATAATTTAACTATTTAGGAAAAATAATTCTCGCCAATTAATCGTAATTTATTTGTTTCGTTTGGCGCTCTACGGTCACTTTTTTGCAAAAAGAAGGCTAAATAGATCTATAAGAAATGGTCCTGTGGGATCAGAAATGACTTGAATTAATTTTTTAAAATTTGTTAGGGTAGATCTAGGTTTTATATACGATCCTTACAAATGCATAGAAGTCAAACGCTGTAATGAAAGTACAATGATTTTTAATTCAGGAAATATTTCATAATTCAATTACTCCCCAAGTAAATTTGATAGAAACATGTTTAACGCTGTGTTATAAAAAGTTCAATGTATAAAGGTTTTAGAATAGTTTGTTTATTAATTGCATGGAACCTTTTACAGCATATAAACAGAATTCAGAGTCCCTCACAATAGTTTTGAGGAACGTTGTCAAAGAGTTCGGAAAACATAGATCACATGTTCCCTCTACACTTTTGAAGTACGTTGATAATTATTGAAAATATACAAATTTCGAGGTATTCTTCAATCATCTATAACTTTAAACTTTTCGCTGAATTGTTGCCTAATTTGAGGAGAGTGTGGAAGATGCCAGAGTAGGTCGAACCGGTAATCTTACCACAGTCGTCACTCCGTAAATCATTGTTCGCGCAGGGCTATTTTTGAAAATCAACGCTCAACGTCGATCCGGCACGTAATGCTTCAGCTCCAAATGTCTTATTCGTCTTGTAGTACAATTGTAAAAACAAAGTTCAACTTGTTTCTTTATGAAATTCGAGTTCACCAGCCTCTAAAGGAATGTGACATCGAGCGAAGATTCGACTTAGCAAATGTGATGCTAATAATGATTGACAACGAAAAAATCGACATGAATCGAATTTATTTCTTCGATGAAGCACACTTTCACTTACAGGGTTACGTAAATAAACATAATTATAGAAAATGGACTGCAGGAAATCCCCACTTTACAAAGTTTAAGCTCTTGTACCCCCAAAAAGTAACAGTGTGGTGTGCAATCAATGCGAAAGAAATAATTGGACACTTTTTTCACAGAAATGTTAATGCCGCCTCTTACATAAAATTTTTCAAACAGTTCTACCCGAAAATGTGCATAGGGCATAAACATCGCCATGCGTGATTAATGTGAGATGGAGCTAGGCTACATCTCACTGAACAGGTCTTTGACAATCTGTACAGTATGTGATGACCGTCTAATATGCCTAGATTATGAGAAATACACTTGCAGTGACGTAGAATGTCTCCCTTCCAGCCCTTACCTTAATCTTTGTGATTTCTTTCTATGGGGCTAACTAAATGATAGAGTGTACCGGAATGCACCAAACACCATCTAATAGCAGAACGAAGTAATCAAAATGAAATATTACAAATGACTCTTTACTGCAATCGAAGCCTTCAAAAATAGTCTAAAATACGTCATTGCTAGTGAAGGGAAACATCTTGAAAACATGAGCCTTTAAAATTCAGAAAATTTCTAATGAAATATATTTCAAATGGTGTTTGGGGCCGTGGTAGCCCAGTTGGAAGAGACGGATTAGTACCTGAAGGGTTGCGAGTGCGAAACTAGGTCCAGTCAGACTGTCGTGTACATTAAATCTGTCGTGGCCTCAAATGTCCTCACGTTGGCTTAGTATGGAAGTTTGGAGGATGGAGGTGTTGTTCTCGTCATCTGACCGTGGTTCAAAATTACGTGGTGTTATCCTCGGATCTTTGGGTTTGATCCCGGATAATAGCTCGCTGTGTTGCTGCAATGCGACGTTAATTAAATACCTACCTTTGAATGGTATTTCTATCTTGTTTAGTTAAGGACATTTTTAAATATTTACAGAATTAAAAATCATCTGGTTTGTTACAGGTGTAAGCGTCAATAATTGATACACAAGCAAAAACGTGAGTTATACGAATATTTTTCTTGTATGTAGGAAGTGATTCCATTTATCATGACTAGTGAGAGGTATGTTGCAAAGGTAGAGCACATATGCCTGGAAAAATAAATTATTTTTTTTTTTATGACGCTTTCGATTACGTTGATATGCATTATTTGGATTAGCATTTGGCTGTTTTTAAATTTCATGGTGTTATATTTTTATATTTGATTACTGTTTGGGTTTGCAATAGATGTTAATTTTAATTTCTTTTAATTACCCTTACCATACCATGAAAGCTTAAAAGGAATTAATGCTTGTATGTGTCTGGTCACTTCATGGAATCAATTAGGCCAGCATTTTTATCACACACAATTTTATCTTACATAGGCTGGATGATATTGGGGTAAATGCTCAATTCTTAAAAGAACTGCTTGTCCCATCTGTAAAGTGCTAAGTATACTCTTATCTTTGATCCAACAATAAGTAATTTAATTGTCGAGTACAGAAAGGTAGAAGGGATTCTCGGACGAAAAACTAGTGGTCACGGTGGAATAACGTTCCCCAAAAGAAATGAGCGTTTTTAAATAGAAAGTGGGCTTCGTAATGATTACCCGAGAGTTTACTTCTGCAAAAAAATTCAATGAATAGAAATATTTGTTTACTAAATGTTCCCTATATGGTGGGGACTACAAGACTTAACTTCAAAACTTGAAATATAATCTAAATAATTTTTATTTCAGTCTTATACATACCTAAAAGTAGATTTCTCTCTCTGAAGTCTATCGAAATCCACATTTTACGAGACACTCGAGATTTTACACAAAGTATCATCGGTACCTGTGAATAGTTGTGACTATTTTAATAACAAAACGTTTCTTATTTAAAAATGTAGACTTCGTAGATAATTCCACAATGCGTCAATTGTGATATCAACGAGCAGACATGAATAAAAAGCAAACAATTAAGACATCAACAGCACTCAAGCGGCAGACGACATTTAATGTTCAATTAGAAATTTCTTATACTTATCAATTATTATGTATGTACAACGCTGAATAGCCCGTTGTGCGACGTAGATTCAACTACCTACCTAAACACAGCTGGATTTACAAAGGTTAATACATCGTTAGTCATTAAATAATGCACAAGTCAAATTTAGTTAATTTCTAAAAAAATATTCAAAACCGTGAGAAATGTATTTAAGGATAACTTCTACTCTGTCGTTAATGCATCGTTAATGCCAGAAGACACTATTTTTTCAACTCGATAAGAAAAAATGCAACTCTTTTGAAGTTTAGATCCAAAACTTTCAGTATAACTTCTTGCAGTAAATATTTATTAAGTCTATTTTATCGTAAGCGGTGTTCTTTAATGAACTACGATAAGATTTATTAATTTTGTTGCTCTCAGTGAAAAAAGAATATAAATAATTTTTTCAACATGTTCGTTTCAGTTGAGCAAACTTTTCCTGCAATTACTCTTAACATTTAAATATACTCTTACAAGCATGATATAGGGATAAATTCGTCTTTCATGCCCTTCAAGTGGTTTCGAAGAGATATCTGACCAATTTTGACAAGGACGAGATGTCTTGTCAGCTAGATATTACCGACTTTTTATGATGATTAGATCAAGATCTGGTCAGTTTGTCAGTAAGTATTAAGGTGAAATCCTGATGGACGAGATATTTCGTCCATCAACATCTGGTCTGATTTGCTAATGCGAGACTATCACCAGGAGGGTTAAGCAAATGCTTTATTTTTAATATAAAGAGTGCACTTATCTCCAATTAATAATATTCGATTTAAAATTAGTTTATAAAAATTATATGTAAATTGTTTAAAAAATTTAATTGGTCTTATTTCAGGTTTGAATCTTCATTTTAATGAATGATATTATTGGAAACATTAATAAATCTTTTTAGAAGAAATGGAAAAAATATAGTTTCAAATAAAATTAAAAGAATAAAATTTTAATGTGGTACCTTTAAGTATTGTATATGATTGACTTATGCGATGACAATATACGTTAGAGAATATACGGAACCTATAAACACTTAAGATATCCTCACAAACTGGTCAAACTCACTAATCGGAAAATTGTTTTGAAGTATATTTTTTCCATCGGAATAATACGATAAAATATAATAAAATTTTGAACATGATTTTTGTGACATTTTTCGCGTATAGTTAGAGTAAATACAATTTCGAAACAGGAGACGCGTTTAAAACGTGAACTACCTATTCTATTAGCTTCACAAATGTAATTTTAAAAAAGAAATATTTGCATATAATGGGAACGAATATTATAATGGGAACTACAAAGTAACCCTCTAAACCTGTACGTAAAATTTATAAATAGATATTTATATATTAATCATGAATGTCTATTGTAGTTTGTCTCTACTGCTAATTCACTTAGATTTGCGATTGCATCCGTATTTAAATTTTCAAGACAATTATATCGACTTTTAAAACACCATATTTTAAGAGAATGATGAGTATATTATTGCTTATTATGATTATGTTGCACCGATATGTGTTTAATCCATCTTTTGATTGAAAATTGTTCGTTTTGACTAATACTTGGTTTCCTTGAGGGGATGAAGACTGCGTTTCATACATTGCATTTTTCAATGCAATGCACATACGTTGTATCAATATTTTTGTTTAAGAGAAGTGTACCATAAATTACTTTAATATAAGTATCATGCATTCATATCAACATTGACTGAAATAGTTCAAAGTTTATAAAGAATAATTTTATTGACTCCTAAGGAAGACTGACACAATATGATTAATTCCCTATATATTTTGCAAACCTTTGATACCATCTTTTCAATTTCTTGCTTGCCTATTCATTTTACTTATCAGACTTATTTAATCAAGGCATTTCATAAAAATACATTTTTAAGTCTAATTAAGTTTTCGAAAAGAAATTTGAGAAGAGAATTTAAAAGAAAAATTTTATCACAGATGCAAAAACATTAAATCCCGTTACTTATTTCCAAATAAAAAGTACTTGGTTAATTTAAAAAGTTTCATACAGAATAAAAAGGTTCATCTTTGTTTTGTACGTTTATTCCCATATCTTCCAATTCCAGTACCAAAATAAATGTGACATTGCGTTTAGCCGCATATCGATCACTTAGATGCTTTTCTATCTTCTAGCAAATTGTCTTCTATTCCGTCAATACTAGTTTTCCATTTTTTATTTGATTTTCTATTCTAAAGTTGTTTACGAAAAATGTGGATGCTGCAGAATTGCGAAAAATGTTTTTACGATTTTTGTGGGCATAACGAATTGCGTCGCATATTGCACATATAGATTTGAATAAATGTGAATCCTATCTCACTTTTTCGTTGATATATCGCTTTACGCGATATATTTAAAGAAGTGACACTTTGCTGAATTAGATCTTCAGAAATGTCCTGCCTTTCTACTAGATGTCTTGTCTTCAAAATGATTCTTCATGGAAATGCTTCAAATCGTGAATTTTTGTAATTAATTCTGGACGCCATCGATTTATTAATAAATGTCTCCAAGTGTAAAGAATCGTTAACTTTATTTCTTATTTACTAACTTTTTACTCCACAAATAGTTTATTAAGGTATCGAAAGAAAGCAAAACAAATTAGAACTACTTAGTTCAATCAGCGCTTAACCTTCCTTGTTGTCTGTACGGGGTACCTTGTCACTAGCATAACTGACGAGATCATGATGGACGAAATATCTCGTCCTTACAAAAAATTGACCAGATCGTGATATAAAAATCGACAACTATCCTGATGACGATATATCTCGTCATTAGCAAAATTAGTCAAATCTTTTTTGACGAGATATCTCGTCGAAATCACTTGGAGGGTTAATCGCTAAAACTGTTTACGTAGTTAGCCGTTTAGATCAAAGCTCCCTAAACTACTGCCTTGGGAGGGGTTACAAAAATATTAAATACTAAAAAGGAAAAAATAAAGTTTTCAATACTCAAATAAAATATGCATTTGGCATGATGAGATATATAATAGTATTGATATTACGAGGGGGGCTTAGAGAAGAAACTCATTAACTAAAAAACAAATCAAATTTTACAGCTGCCGATTAAAGACTATTAGTTTCTATGTGAAAATAAAAATTATAAACATTTTGATGGTTTTATATTTTTTATACCAAATGCAATGACAATTTATTTCTTATCATGAAAATAATAATTTTGTGTCAAAACCTTTCCTAAAAATGCAAGTCAATGAACTGCTCTAAGCCTTCGATAAATGTGATAGTGTGTAGACAACCCACGTGGAAAACAGAATAGAGTGACAACACAGAAAGCGAAGCTGATAAAGATGTGATATTTCTATTTCAGTGAGAAAAGAAATGAGATTATTAACAAGAATAAAAACAAATAAATCGAGTGTTTTCTGTAATTTATTCATACATTTTCAAACAATGCTCTTAGCTTTCGCTTCTAAAAATTTCTATTTTATTTGTAGTATAAACATATTTAATGACACGAATACTTAAATAACAGAAACGCACAGCAAACAAGCAAACTCGCTAATGGCATGCTAAAACCGATTTACACAGATGGGCAGAGCATTTGATTTCCTATAGGAGTCCAGTGACTTGTCAATTTGATGTATAACATGTATACCAGCATTACAAAATGAAAACTAAATTTTTTATTTAAAACTGTTATTGCAACAGAAAACTAATAAATTTATTAAAAATAACAAATCACATTTTTATATATTCTGATATTTTTCATGTACTATATCCAATATTTATATTTTTAGGAAGCTGTTTCTTCTGTCAAATTTCAAAGGTCTAAATTGAATAAAGACATAATAAGGGCATTGGATACAAATGTTTTTTTATTAAATGTGAATACTCTTAAACATACACTGGTTTGAATCAAACATTTGCAAAAAATGAGTGTCCATTTTGTGTATCCAAGTTCATTTCTAATTGTCCTTGCAATCGTTGTATAACCTACCAATTGAGAGAATTTTTATGAAATGCGGTTTTAGAAAAAACATTTAGTGAAGTATGCAACTATAGCAACGCAAAGGGCTATTGGTGACGGATCCATCCCGAAGGGAAAGATCCCAAGACAACACCTCGTCATTTTGAACCACGGTCAGATGACGCACCTGAGCCCTACTCTTCTAACTTCCACACGAAGTCAAAGTGAGGACATTTGAGGTCACGATATGCACCAGCCTCCATGTACCCGACGGTCTTTGGTTGGATTGATTTCTGAACTTGCAACCCTCCGATTCTACAAACTAAAACTTCCAATTTTAATTCAAATTGATGCCAAATTCAGCTGTTATGAATTATGATCAATATGAAACTGTTTTATGTTAACAAATGAATACACAGATTTCTAAATAATATATGCTTTGGCGCCGTATGTACAGATTCAATCTTGGTTCCCTTAACCCTCCAATTGGTTTCGACGAGATATCTCGCCCATCAAGATCTGATCAACTTTGCTATGAATGAGACACATCAAGATATTGCCGATTGTGTGATGATGACGATCTCAAGATCTGGTAAGTTTTTCTAATGACTAGTTATCTCGTTCCTCAAGATGTAGTCAGTTTTGCAAATGACGAGGTACTTCGTCGAGACAACCACCAGAAGGATTAAAAGCTGTGAGTGATGGTGATATACTTATATTCGAATTCAGCAGTGTGAGAAACACCCACGAAAGGCTCAAGGAGAAACAAAATTCAGAATGATGAATTACAATATTTATAATAAATGCCAAACTTCTGTCTTCTTAATATTAATTGCTAAGCGTGCATTTTTATGAGACATATTTCAAACAATAAACCGCCTTTTATGCCGTTTAAAACTTAAAGTGATGTCTTTACTTAAGTGAATACTCCAAACAAAAGTTCACAAACACGGCTTAGGAGTGAATGTGAAGGACATATGATCCTCTTAAAATGAAAGATGACATTCTTTGGGGCCAACGACTACCTAAAAATATCCCTTTGAAGATGCGAGCAGATGCAATTTGGACACCTTTTTAGAAAGTCCATTATTTAGAGAAATAACGTGAAGGTGAGAATGGAAAAGGAAGTTGTTTCAGTCCTGAAGATATTTGAGTATGGTTGCAAAATCATAAGCCAAATATTTATTCAGGGATAAGGAAAGATAGAGAAAGATGAGTCTAAAAAAAAGCAAGCATTGGATTTTTAAATCTTTTGGAGGAAATTTAAGTGTTCCTCACATCGTCTATTTAATGTTTTTATTTTTTGATAATTTTTTTATCGAAGTTAAACTTTTGTAACGTAAACGTAGTTGAATGTTCTAGAGAAACTTATTTTTATGCTTAAACAAATTTTTTTGGTAATATTAAATGCTATTGAATAATTAAACTGGCGTTCTGCATATTACTGGTAATTCAACGACTTCTGGCATAGATTTATTGATGATTTTGGTGAAAATAGTATGTAAAATGGGATTAAATTAGAGTATTAATCTTTATAGCATTGAAAAGAGTGTGACCATTTTAAGTAAATTTGGTATTAGGAATTTACCAAGCGTATCATTAAAAATTTTTTACTTAAATCAGCGAATTTTAGTATTTCCAATGCAAGTTAAAGCTCTTCCAAACCTAATCTTCTAGCTCGCTTACAATAGATATTCCTACGGCTTTTAACTGAAAAAAGTAAAATATATAAATCAATATCAGTTTGGGCACATCGTAGTCAAAATTATGGCCATTGCTCCTTGAAAACAAACCAAACAACTATTACAAGAAAAAAAAAGGAAGAAAAGATTAACTATTGTTGTAAATAGACGATAAAATAATAGGAAATTTACAGTTGATAAGTTGAAACATATTGGTAAAAATGATTTGAATAAGATGGCAATTTGCTTGAATAACAGTCTGCGTGTGTGTGTGTTAAAAGAAAAATACTACTAATAAGATCTTGATAAAGAATGCTGCCTTTAATCCAATCGAATATTGTGTTAGACTAAATTATTGCATTGGATCTGAATCCAAAAAGATGAAACATTTGGTAAATGTAAGCACTTTTGCCAGAAGACAAATTGTTTTGATCTCCAGTTCCTGAATTTAAATTTTGATTTTCTTTAGAAGTTAATGTGGATTCATAATGGTATTTGTGTCAATTTTTCCTATCCGACCTTGAAATTTAAAATGTGTGTTACATTTATTTGTAAACTCCAGCTTTATATATTTTTTGGTTGCCTCCACCTTTTTTCAATAAATATATCTTTGTATATGTACGTAAAAATGCATGTGGGAAAAAGTACGAGCGGAGGACAATCTAAGACATTCAATACTGGCCGCGGAAAAATCCACGATTTCAAAATTTTCAGAAGGAAACGCGATTTCGTATATGAGTGTATTCAACTAACGTTACAATACTCTTACATATTTCAACATCACAAGATGTGAAATACAATTTACTTAAAAGGAAAGCATTTCTCTTTTCGATATTTCCCCTATGCTTGTGAATAAAATTTTAGACCAAAAGTTTCGAGTACAGTGGATATATTCACGGTTTGAAAGAAAATATCTAAAAAGACCAACAATTTCTAGCGTATTTTAAAATTGAAAAGGTTCATACAAGACCATAGATTTAGGTATATAAAATATGATAGTTATCAAGAAGTTTTATAATAGCCTGTCATGGATTCATTTTCAGCAGATGGCCACGGATATTTAATAACAGCTCATGTTCTTTCCAATATTGTGCAAAATAAGCACGCTTTTGTTTTTTTACCTCTGTATCATCTGGTCATAATTTCCATTTCTGGACGAACGACGGATTGATTTAACAATGAAATAATTAACGAAATAAAGTGGACGAAGCTGCTAGTTTGGTACTCGGCAATCAGTCACTACGCAAGCAAAATAAAAAGTAGGATGAACCCTCCCAACTGAAGTTACAAATGAAGCATAGATGATGGTACGCATGAGTCACTTGATGCCGAAGCCTGATATCAAAAGGTTTTCAACAATGCCCGAATGAGAAAAAAATTTAGTTGTACTAGCTACACTGCAAAATTACGAGGTTATATATGTAGTACGGTGTCTAGGGTGTGATGAAGTGAAGCTGGATGACACGGAGATTAGGACTAACACAACATTTAATTATTCTACGAACTACTATATACATGAAAGGTTACATGGATACCGGCACAGTCTACTCGCTGGCACATGCACGAATTGTATAAACGGCGCTCCACCTGCTCGTGGAAGCGTTCACAGTCACAAGTCCAGCTCAACTCGAACTGAGTTAGGAAAATAAAGTCACAGTTACAGTTCTACTCCGCGCGCTGAACGCGACATCTGGTGTCGGCATGGGGATGGATTCCACAACTCGGCTATTCCTGAAACCCCATTCCGTCCTCGGAATCTCACCAGAACTGCATATCTAAAAAATTCAAAAAAAGGAAATTAAAAGTAAGCAATAAAAGAAAATTTCGTAGTGCGCTGAAGTCTGGATCTCTAGAACAGTGCAATAGTCCAAGTCTTCATGTGATCGGCAGCAGTGGACGTGAGACCTGGTCCTTCATGATGGCCAACTTTCTCCACATCGTACCGGTCATTCGCTCTGCTTGTTTTCACACGATAGGGGCCAAAGAACTTTGGGCGTAGCTTCAGACCAGATCCAAACTGGGTTCTTTGGATGGCCACCAGGTCATCTATCTTGTAACAACTAGCTTTTTTTCTTTTCCGGTTGAAACTCTTGCGATTCTCTTGTATTTTCAGGATATTTCGCTTTGCCTCATCTCGAAGTTTTTCACGATTCTCCATCATTGAGGTGATGTATTCTTCGAGCACTTGCAAAATTCTTGAGTCGCCGGGACTCTTCATCTTCACACCTGTAAGCAACTCGAATGGAGACCATTTGGTGCTTCTGCTCGTAGTGCTGTTGATTGCTCGCTGGACAGCATCTACATGCTTGTACCACTTCGTTGGGTCGTCAATGGACAGCTTTGCCAATACAGGGATCAGTGTCCTATGAATTCTCTCAACGTGACCATTTTCTCTTGGAATTCCGGTGGTTATTCTGACGTGATCTATATCTTCTTTCCTGCAATACTCCTCGAATTTCTTTGAAATGAATGCAGCACCCCTATCGGAAATTATTCTCAAAGGATTTCCAAATGTAGCTTGTTGCTGTTTCAACTTCTGTAATGCGTCCTGAGTGGATGTTGATTTCACTGGATACAGCCACACAAATTTTGAAAAAGCATCAACAACCGTGAAAATGTGATTGTAGAGTTTGTTCGTAGAACGAAATGGACCAATAAAATCAAAGTGAAAAGTACTCAAAGGGGTATTTTCCTTTGGTATTGGATTCAAGAGTCCTGATTTTCCTTGCTTTTTGTTCACTAGTATGCACTCAACATAGTTGGATACAATATTTTCTACACATTTCCTAATGTTGGGGAGATAAAAATCTTGTTTCACGATATTTTCAGTCTTTGCAACTGCAAAATGACCTCAAAGATGTGCTTCTCTAACTACCTCGGTTTGCATGGAATGTGGGACCACGAGTGCATCCTTGTCATTAACAATTTTGTACAAAACACCGTTTTTTAAGACAAACTCACTTTCTTTACCGTCTTCCTACAGTTTTTTGATTGCGGAGACGTATTCATCTTTCAATTGTAATGCGGCAATTTTTTGAGTTACGTCATCATGTACAACCAACATAATGGGATTCCTACTAAGTGCATCAACGTGTTTCATTTGACTACCCGGTCGATCTTTTATCTCATAGTCAAAATCCTGGAGGAAGAGGGCCCATCTAGCGATTTTGGGAGTCAAATCCCTTTTATCCATGGTTTTCCGAAATGCAGAACAGTCGGTGTAGATTTGAAATCTAGATCCCAATAAGTAGTCCCTAAACTTTTTTAATGCCTCTATAATAGCTAATACTTCCAACTCGTAACTAGAATATTTTTATCCTTGCACCGTCGTTTTCTTACTAAAGTAATAGATAGGATGAGTTTTATCTTCGTCATCATGTTGCAGTAAAATTGCTCCGTAACCATGTTTACTAGCGTCTGTGTGAAGTTCTAACTTAGCACCTTGTCTAAAGAGAACCGGATAAGCGAACAGTGCATTTTTGAGAGTTTCGAAAGCTGCTCGCTGCTCTGGTCCGAAAGAAAATGTTGTTGACCCGCGCAGTAAATCACTTAGTGGCTTAGCGACAACCGAATAACCAGGAATATACTTCCGAAAGTAACAGTGAATCCAAGGAAACTTTGGACTTGTTTGGGCGTTTTAGGACTTGGTAAGTTACGAACAGGAGCGGTTTTTGTTGGCGCAGGCCGAATCATACCATTTTCGATAATATGTCCCAAGAATTCAATTTTTCTCTTTAAGAATTGACACTTTTAAAGTTTAGTTCAAGTCCAAATTTTGAAGCAGTCTCTAATACACGTTTTAGATGTTTTACCCCTTCCTTCTCATCAACGGATGGGATAATTAAATCATCAAGATACAGAACTACAATACCATCATTGATAAGTTCACGAAATACGTGGTGAATGCATCTCTGAAAAACGCTGGGGCTATTTGACAAGCCGAAGGGAACTTTAAGAAATTCGTACTGATCTTCATGTGTAATAAACGAGGTCAGTCTGGTACTACCCTTATCGACATCTACGTGGAAGAAACCATTTTTTAAATCAATACAACTGAAAACCTGGGCTGGTGGTTGCAACTTGTCGAGTGCATCAGAAATTAGTGGTAATGGGTACCTATCTTTAACCATTTTTTTATTTAATTTCCTGCAATCTACACAGAGTCATTGAGCCATCCTTTTTGCGACAAATCACCACAGGGGATGTGTAGTCGGAGCAAGAGCGTTGAATAATACCTGTCTGAAGCCACTCTTTTATTTGCTCTTCGACTGCCAATTTCTCCGTAAATGACAATCTACGAGGTCTTTGGCAGACCGGAATATCGTCGGTTTAAAACGATGGTCATTTTTAAATTAGTACTCTCAGTTATTCGCGGTTTATATAGGCTTCTATCAAATCGCAAATCTCCTTACGCAATCTTCTGTCAATGATGTGACTCAGATCCAAAGCGTTCTCTTTTTCCAAAATACAAGCTACGTGAAACAAGAAAGAATCCACCTCATTATCATTTTTTATCCCAGCGGAAAAACAAGAATTCGGCTGTTCAAGGTCAGAGTTCAGTTTTGGAAATAAAACAGAATCAGTTGCATTTTTGTTTTTTCTTTCAGAGAAAGAAACATTCGGAGTTTCAGTTTTTGACTGCACTTTAGCGATGACAGCATGACTCATTTGCGAGATGTTTGATCTGTAAGTGCACGGATACATTCAGGCGGGATAATGCAATCGACCGGTAATTTCTCGCAAATTGCACTTTCAAATTGTAATGATTCACTGGCTTCACGCAATGAAAATAAGAATGATGCCAAGTCAGCCTCTACTGTATTGCAAAAAGCACCTGTCGAAACAACTTTCCCAACAGTGGATTTATTCGGGAAGAGTTTTCTGTTTATGCAAATTGTTTGACTTCCAGAATCAGAAACTGCAATATTTTTTTTGCCATCGATGAAAAGTTCGACGCACTGTAACTCACTGAATGGCCTGTTTTATCTCAACACTAGAAACTAAATATTCATTTTTTCCAAACCGTTTCGGACAATTTTTTGCTCAGTATAAATCTCCACATAGATAACAAGAGGTATTTGGCTTATTTTTTAAATGAGAATTTCCAAAATATTCATTACGTTTTTTTTCGGTTTATTTGGAAACCACTTAGTTTTTTTCATCGGAAACCGCCTACTTTCGTTTGCCTGAACTCTCATTGGATTAGTTTCGTTTAGCGCTTTACCTTTCGATGAAAAGAAAACATCACATTCCCTGCCCAGTTCATGTGGTTTAAACCAATTTTTACCTTGTCGTATTCCTATGTGAGCTTTAGTTTCGTTATCGAGTGATTGAAACAATTTATCTGATACCATTAATTCACGCAATGATGGATAATCATTCACATTCCTTAACTTACAATAATACTCGAATGTAACTGCCAATCGCGATGCAAACTGTACATGCGATTCGTTTTCTCTATTCTTTTCCCTTTTTTAAAGTTATTAAGACATTCTTGAGGGGTTGGTTGATACTCTTTCAATACTAATGATTTAAGTTTCTCATAATCACACATCTTGTTCAGTCACATAAATCAAAACATTGTTAGCTTTCTCCCCAAGAATGTTATTCAAAATTTCGTTTTCAAATCGTCTGGAACGTTTTTAATACTAAACGCCTTCTCCAAAGATTGGGGGGGGGAGGGGGGGAATTTCAATTAACGTCACACACTGGAGCAACACAATGGGCTATTGGTGACGGTCCGGGATCAATCCCAAAGGGAAAGATCCGAGGACAACACCACGTAATTTTGAACCACGGTCAGATGACGAGGCAACACCTGAGCTGGCACCCCACTCTCCAAACTTCCACACCACGCCAACGTGAGGACATTTGAGGCCACGACAGATTTAACGTGCACCAGCCCCCTTTGTACACGACGGTGTTTGGCTGGATTCGAACTCGCAACCCTTCGGTTGCAAGTCCGTTACTCTTCCAACCGGGCCACCGCGGCCCCCTCCAAAGATTGAAAAAACAAATTGAAAGTTTCTGGCTTAGATGGTACGGGAATAGTTAAAGTTTTGATACTCTTTATCAAATTCTCTAGATTACGGGATGATAACTCACTTTCCGAACGATGGGTAATATTGTGAGGTCCTCTTAAAGTTTCGATTTCGAACTCCTTTTCCAACTGCGCAAGTTTTATTTTTTCTAGCTCAAGTTTCGTTTGTTCGGCACGATCTTTAGACTTTCTATCCTCAACGATAGAGTCTGTAAGAGAACGAACGAAATCGAGGTCACGCTTGTAAATTTCACTGTTTTCAATTAACACTTTCAAATCAATAACTTTAGCACCCGCAGGTACAGTTTCACCAATCTCTTCAGCGATGAGGATTAAGTCTTCTTTTCTGCACTTATTGAACATGGTCATGATTATAATTAAATAGTCCTACCTCCAAATTTCCAAACCTATGCCCTGATGAAGGTACAAATCACGGCCCAGCTCCCACTTGTAGCACGGTGTCTAAGGTGTGATGATGTGAAGCTGGATGACACGGAGATTACGACTAACACAACATTTAATTATTCTACGAGCTACTATATACATGAAAGGTTACATGGATACCGGCACAGTCTACTCGCTGGCACATGCACGAATTGTATAAACGGCGCTCCATCTGCTCGTGGAAGCGTTCACAGTCACAAGTCCAGCTCAACTCGAACTGAGTTAGGAAAATAAAGTCACAGTTACAGTTCTACTCCGCGCGCTGAACGCGACCTCTGGTGTCGGCATGGGGATGGATTCCACATATATCTACGTGAATCATTGATCTTAATACAAATTGCATTAATGCATATTAGAAGCACCCTTTCACAGTACGAAAAAACGTATAAATGCATGGTTGGTTGGTTGTTTTTTGGTGGGTTTTATGGCGCAAGGGCCATATTTGGCCATGCTGCGCGAGATACAATACAATATCAAGTAATTGACACACACAGTGAACGTTTTACTGACACAGAATAGAGAAACACCCAGGAAGGAATTCACCTGGCAAGAATCGAACCTGCACCGCCTACAACACGAAGGTTGCTAGCGCAGTGGGCATACCCACTGAGCCGCGACGGCCCCCGTATAAATGTATGAGGAATAATAACTTATTAACGGGGAGAATAGGTGCAAACCCTCTTAGATATCCGAATGAACTAAAAAGTAGCAAATTGACAAGTTTCAGTAACTCACGAAAATAAATGCATTATTTTTCAATAAACAAACTATGTAAAAATTTAACATGCTGCACAGATGATTTCACTGTTCATAAGCTTAAGCATATTTACCAAAAATCTCCAACATGCATCAATTTATAAGTAACTTAATTGCAAAAGGTGCACAATAATGTAGAGAACAAATAAAAAGTTAAACTCTTCATAAATACAGGTATAGTTTACATTTCTAAGGGATTTATATCGCCCAAAATGTTTTGAAATAAGAGGTTTATATAAATATCCGTTATAATTTTTTACATTATATCAGTTAAGTTTTCAATTTCATAGAAATCAATTTCTAAGATGCATTTATACCAGTTATTAAATGATAAGAATTTGAATTATTTATATTGACTTTTATTACTTAAAAATATTTTATTTTTTATCAACGGCAAGGTACTTTTTAGTTCAGTTGCATATTGCTTCCTACCTTTTGTTATAACAAATTGTCCTAGAAAGTTGAACCTAATGAAAAATTAATTAGTTAGATGCTAATATGAACAAAAAACGTCACGTCGTAAGTACACTTGTATTGATTTTGCGCTTAATTTTCGATCTTCATACGTATTGAAACAAACAAGAAACATTTTTTTGCCACTTTGATTTTATCACTGAAAATATAAAAACTAAAAGTTGGTCGAATCATAATTTGCCAATTAATTTTTTCCTCAAACATTGCTGACAGATTTGAAAAAATATAAAAGAAAAAGATCTTTCATATAATTATTTTTTACTGGTATTGATTCAAATTTAAGTTCCGGTAGTTTCGAGAAAGAGGATTATTTTTTATCGTAAGATGGGGGTATGCAAACTTTCCTCGTAAAAATCAGGCTACACTATTTCTATCATGAAAGTTTTAAGTTGTAAACTTAATATATAATATTTCGGTCAGCAAACGCACGGATTTGCAAAATTATGGTTTCGAGAAAAACATACTTCAAGTTTTGACAATTTAGGAGTTATTTATTTTACAAATCAGTCGTGACTCGACATGTAATAAACATCATATAACAGTTTAGGAAAAGCATTTAGCTGAAAGTCAAAAATCCAGATTTGTGGCAGAAGTGGAGCCAATGATTTATGAAAAACTTAAGCTGAACAATTACACCAAATACAAGAATAAAAGCAATCCTCAAATAGTCAGCGCTTAAACTGCAAAGTAGATTCGTCAAAATTTGGGAATCAATCTTAGAAGGCCATGCTTCCGTAACCTTTAAACTTTATAAACGTAAGAAAAGCGAGCGAAGTTTAAAATTATGTTAAAGAATTAACACCAAACCTGAGACTTAATTTCTTGCGAACAAAGTCTCAACACAATGATAAAGTCATCTAATGGATGAGCGTACGTAAGCAATCTCACCTATTTTGGAAATGAACAAAATTTCCATGAAATGCTCTCTAGTTATATAAATAATGTTACAAAACCTGATGGAGCCACTACAGTTACTATAAGGTTTAGCCTTTAGCAATCTAAAAATTGTAAACAAACTATTGTTCACAAGTCAGTGTTAGCTTAGTTACAACATGGACTATGTAGTACATTGGTGAAAACAATCAATGTTCCCAGCAACTTTCGAAGTTTCTTGGACCTCTCCTGGAGGTTGTCTCGACGAGATATCTCGTCATTATAGTAAAACTGACCAGATCTTGGTGGGCGAAGTATCTTGTCATTAGAAGAAAGCTAATCAGATCTTTATCTCGTCATAGTCAAGAAACGGAAAATCTTGACGAAAAATCTCGTCATTAGCAAAATTGGTCTGATCTTGATGGACGAGATATCTCGTTGAAACCGCTTGGAGGGATAAATAGTGATATGCCCACTTGCTATTCACGAGGACACGACGTTCATTTGTAGTAAGTTTTTAGAATAGCTTTTACCTCGAGACTATTTTTGTATTCCTGAACAGCTAGTATCAAATGTATTTCTGCGTTTATAAGATTATACATACACACACACTCTTGTATTAATAAATGCTTGTATTGCATTAATATACATTAATTTTCCTTGCATTTGCATTCGATTATGGTATCGATCTTCTGCTGTGAAGTTCAATCTGGAGGATGGACAGTTGAATCAATGAATTCATCAGGAGCGGTGATCTTTCGTATTCCCGTACGCACGGCCCCATTGGAATTCCTTTCTTTGCTCGCTGGAATATACACTTGAAGGGGAAAGTGGAGAACGCGATGACTCGAAATCGAGCGAAACATCTGGGTTTTGGGATAAAAATAAATAGAATACTTTCCTCCCAGCTTTGGAACCTTTTGCTGCTGAGAGGGGATATTTACCCTTCGCCTGGTTGCGTTTCCAGAGTAATGGAATGGGAGTTCAGAAATGCAAAAATGATACTTTAGAAACATGAACAGATGCAGGGTACTTTCTCGTACCATACTTTATATCAACTAGGTGAGCGGGAGTTACTCAAATGGAAGGGGATTTGATGGGGTTTTCTATTAAAGTGTTCTCTTTTGTAAGTTTACTTTAAATGATAGATCAGTACGGAAGAGTTCATTAGGACTTGGAAATAATGAAGCACCGTAATTATTATAATTGTAAAAAATGATAATTATTTCACTTTTTTTAGGAAATTATGTACTTTTAAATGAGAACAGTGGGATAAGTTTTCCTTACGAGAATTATAGGAATTGCACTTTTCCATTTTTCATTCTTTGCTATTCTAAGTTAACAATTTCAAGGGTCAACAATATCAATACTTTATGTAATATTGTGTTACTGTATACCAATATGTTTGGAATAGTTAAAATATCATTGCTTATGCTATAACTCCGAGCAAAAATACCGTTAAAATTATAGCAGATTTTAAGAAACTTCAGTGATTATCACTTGTTCGCATATGGTATGACAAAATCATTTTACTGTGGTTTTTTTACAGAATAATTAAATAAAGAAAAGGAGGGCACAAAGATTAAAAATTATACTCTGCGTAGTAGTGATATTTCTACTTTTTAAAAGCGTGACCAAAAGAAATTAAATGCTTTTAAAAATATATAAATACTTAAATGAAAAATGAAACATCTTGTGCTTAAGCTATCCCAGTGTTAGAATTTATGTGTGATGCATAATATATAATAAAAATTTTCTTGTTGAATCTAACACAAATTAAAATTGACCGTTGTGTTGCTCCAGTGCGACGTAAATTCAACTACCAACCAACAAAATTACAAGTGAATTTATATTTTATGATTAGTCACTCCCAGAAATCCTATACACAATAGTTTGATATTCGTTTATTACTTATATTTAATTAGTTATGAGAAACCGATAATATATAACACAAACATTTAAACTGAAGGACATTGGAATTTTCGGGAATTTGGGGAACATTCGAGATAAATGATTATACTATTCAAAAGAAATTTATTTGGGATTTTTTCTTGTTCGAACAAATAAATGATTTAATTTTAGATACATAAAATATTTTTCCCTTCAAAAGTGGGTCTTATATATATATATATATATATATATATATATATATATATATATATATATATATATATATATATATGTATATATATATATATACACACACGACTATTGAGGTCTCCCTGAATTCGAATCAGGTGAGTTCCCAAACGGAATCCAATGGCTCCCTAAACCACAAAAATGCGTGCTGGACAGTTGTTATGCTGCCGAAAGCATTCTCTAGTCTATCGTTTACCATTATACTAGTATCTTTGAATAGGTTTGCCACTATTATAATACCGGAAGTTCACTTGTTATGAACGAGCTATTGCCATTCAGAACGTCAATATCAGTGCTCCAGATACACAATTGAAGTTTGAGACATCGGTGGTTAAGTGTTAAAGCGATTCGCAGCAATGAAAAGGAGGTATAGTTCTGTGTCAAGCAGATGACGTCGAACTCTGTGCTGGAGGACAAAGCTTAACTTAATACAGTGCTCCTCTATTATAGTAACATTGTCACTGTCGTTGGAAGATCAGTCATTGGCATGTGGTATAGACATAGCCGTCATTCCGAAATGTGCTATTTTGTAAATTTCCTATATTTATGTGTGCTTAAATCTCGTCTTTCCATTGACACCAAATCATTATCACTACTAGCATTTCATTTTGTATGAATAGAAATTTGTCAGTAAGAAAATGCAGATCCTCTCTCAAGACAAGAATCCTTTTTGCTTAGAGTTTTCAAGGTGTTCATAAGCCAATCATTTTTGGAGCGACACAGTGAGACTCAAATAACCATCTGACAGTCTTCGTTAGTAGACATTAGAGTTATTAATTTAAATCCATTTTTGTACTGGATTGAGACGATATGTACTTAAATAATAGACCAGTTAAAAACGAATAAAGTAATGCAAAATATAATGATATTATTTCAGATAACTATTTATTTACATTTTCGAAAATTTTGTTATAAAAATGAAAAATCTACTAGTCTAAGGTATTGAAGTTGAAAGATTATTTGAAACATGGGGAATAAAGAAGCATTGCAAACCAATAGAGGTAAATGCATATTATATCCTCAGCAGAATTCGAGAGCACACGTTACTGAATGAATAATATATAATGTATATATAAGCACATTTTAGAAAGCGAGCCACACATTTATGCAAAACGTTCAAAATCTTCTATTCTAATTTATGTGAACTTAACTAGCTTTTTTAAACGTATAGGCACCAAAAGTTATGAAATAAATGTATAATTTAAAAAGGGCTTTATCCAGCCCATTGGGAATTTGTTACCTCGTATAAGCTGTGTCATTGTATCAACATCTGTCTCTTTTTATTCCAGATTTCCTCAGAAATCTAAGATATTCTCTTCGATACACAATAATGAATATTATATGAGAAAGCTCGGCATTATATATAAAAACACATATTTTCTTCCATCAACCGCACTAGCCGTAGGGTATTCGAATCACGTAGGAGGGGGAGATATGGATCAGGAAAGGTGTGGGGGTTGAGACTCCTACGCTCGTTTATGAGCAACAGTTGAGAAAAAATAATCGAATTTTAGTAGATATTGGAGAATATTTTCATTTGAAACTCAAACATGCATTTAAATAGATATACAATGTTTGCATCGTTAAATTAATTCCTGGAAATATTTAATAGCGAGCTCATTTTTTACAACATCGTACATCGCAATTAAGTCGTCTACATTTGAAATGATACGTTAAATGTGTTCGTAAAACAAAGTTAGATATTCTGTAAATTTAATTTAATTTTAGTAAGAAATTTTCCAGTGTTATGCAATGCATGGTTATAGCGAATCAGAACAGGGTGGATTATTTGTATGAACTTTAGAAAATGTATTTATTATAGTAGGGGAACAGTTTCAAGCGCATTGTATATGTACACTAAGCTTATACAGAGGGATTCTTGGAATTTTCAAAATATATATTCGAAGTATTTCTGTATTTAAATTTCGTAATAACACTACAGAAAGTGTAGAACGAAGTTAGATATCTATTTTCTAAAATATATTACGTAGAATTTCTGCAAGACAATTGCTTAACTTTTGCATTCGATGGAGTATGCTTGCGAAACTGATTAATCATCACTCGTTCCATTTGATATAAAAAAATTAGAAATTAAAATTCTATTGAAACCCGATAGAAATAAATATTTGTAAAAATAAGCTTCTTTATTTTAAAACATATTTACACATAAATACAAAATGCTAAAGTATTGAATACTCACTTACAAACCTACAAGTGATGGTTTTGAGTTTTAGGTTCGGTTCAAGAAATAAATTAACCCTCCTTGTGGTTGTCTCGATGAGGCATCTCGGCTTTGGCAAAACTGACCAGATCTCTATGGACGAGATATCTCATCATTAGAATAAAACTGCAGATTTTAATCTCGTCCTCATATCAGAGAGACATCATATCATAAGAGTCACCAATACCTTGACGAGATATCTCGTCAAAACCACTTTGAGGGAAAACTTGAAAATTAGAATAAACCAACTAAAAATGATTTGATTTATATTTGACTGTAAAATGAAAGAATAATTTCATGATTCCAAAATTATTTTATAAATCAATTTAATAAAATTATAAATGTTATTTAAATAGACAGTATTGAAGTTATTTAAAAATATTTCAATTATGTTTTTCATTTAGCATATTTAAGTGTTAAGTAAAATACATTGGTATTTATAGGTTGGATTTTCAAAGTAAATGATAGTGATTAATACGATTATTTAAAGATATAATACAACCTAAATGCATTCGAATATATTACAATTCAATTATTGTCTATCACTACAAGCAGGTTTACCACATCTGACATACTTGAGACATTTGTGATGAATATGCGATTGAATGAAGTTTCTCCCACAGAGTACTTCTTGGTCGTTTTCGGAAGGACGCCCCGAGGCCAAAGGCTAGTTGATGGAGTGTCAGAAATCGAGATTACGCGACTTATGATTCATCATAAAATATGCACGTTTTGGGGATGTCTTTGGGTGTAAAATTGAGTGAGAATCAAGTTACGATGTGATAACAGCTTGAAAAAAATGTGCCTAGGTCGACGTAAAATATGATGACGTGAATACGCGTACTGTGGATGTTTAAGAAAATTCTGGATCGTAACACGAAAGGGGAAGGTTTGATCATAAAACTATACAGTCAAGACATAACTTTTTGTATTGAAAAAAGGACTTACTACACTGTATTAATCATCAGAAATATGAACGTGATTTATCGCCGCGAAGAAAACATTGAACCCAATTTTTGATGGCTGTTTTTGTATGCTTTTCATGTATTGTGAATGATATGGAAGAAATATGAACTCGGGGTTAGTGGTTCGTTTCTTATGGTGCGAGCAATGGTCTCTCAGATCTGGCGCTGCGTAAATGGACACACACGTAAAAGAAAGTTTTGTTGACACAAAGAGAAATACGCCCAGGGTATTTATTGGAATTGGATCCTAAGACGGGGTTAAATCATCAATATTGTCAACACTATAAAGGTATTTCGTACTTGAAGTGATTTATTTTCTTTTAAATAATTTAACAGTTTCTTTCGAAATCTAAAAATAAACCAGCAGGATCATTTACATAGCCCTAGTGCATATTTGTCTTTCACTAACACGAAATTTTACTTTTTTGATTATTAACTGTATGCGAATGGTCTAACGACCCCCCCCCCCAAAGATCGTATTTACTATCATGGTTTGGTTGGTCGTTTTTGGATTTTGTGGAGCAAGGGCCACATTGGGCTAAGCCAATCATGGTTTGGATTATCTGGATTTTACATGGAATGGCAATAATTCAGTGTTATACTTTTCTATTGGAATGCTTAATTATACATGACATTCCGCTCATAGGACTTTGCATGTATATAATTACAGTATAGAACATTATCTGTAGAATTGTGCATTTACTTTATCAAAGCACAAATTAACAAGTCGCCAAAATATTCCCAATTTCGGGCCGCGGTATTCCAGTTGGAAGAGTAACAAATTAGCAACAGGAGGGTTGATAATTCGAAGCTCGGTTCAAACAAAGATCGTCGTGTAAGCGGGGGCTGATGCACGTTAAATCTGTCGTGGCCTCAAATGTCCTCACGTTGGAGTGGCGTGGAAGTTTGGAGAGTGGGATACCAGCTCAGATGTTGACTTTGTCATCTGACCACGGTTCTAAATTACGAGGTGTTGTCCTCGAATCTTTCCCTTCGGGGCTGATCCCGGCCAATAACCCGTTGTGTTGCCCCAGTGTGACGTTAATTCCCTACCTACCCCCAGTTTCATTCACAATTTGGAGCTTCAGCTCAAGCATTGATCAATTACAATTAGTGACGTGGAAGAGTGATTTCTCCTTTGCAGTTATGCAAATATCCGTTCTCTGTTTTTTTAAATCGAGGTTGTAAGCTTCTTGAAAGGCGATCGATATAGAGATGATAGTTCCAGGAGGGACCTTTATGTGTTCCGCTGTATCATTTAGAGTGGTGTATTGATCAAACTTCCATGCAAAGCTTTCCCTATTTTGTTTCTCGATAACTCCATTTGTTTAATCAGATATAGAAATTCTCAATCTGCAAAAACTCAAAATTTATAGAACACCAATACTTTAGAGAGGGTGTTGTGTAAAATATAGATTGAATTTATAATGAAAAATAAATAATGTTTGCTATTAAACAAAATGTACTGGATATCAGTTTAATCTACTGTCAATAAATTTACTTTTTTAAAGTTTTTCCAACAAATGTTCAGAAATTCCGAAAAGGCGTTATGAACTAAAAGAGCATTTTATTAAGTTAATTGAGTCGTAGTATAAACATCACAGAAATTGGTAAATACACGAGTAAATGGATACATTGTTTTAGTAAATAAATTCTATTGAATCATGTCATTTATTATAGTGGAAAAATTTCAATGAACAAATTATTTGTCGTCTTTCGATATTTTTTGAAAATTTCTGTTTGAGAAACAGAATAGATGCAAGTAGAAACTTCCTTCTAGATGAAGAATTTCTAGGTATTTAATAACAATAATTATGAAACAATTAAAAATTACGTGAAATTGATTTCCGCAGAGTTAACACATACCCCGTATCTTGTGATCAGAGTTTACCTTATTTACCTTCGCGAACTCAGTTATATCACAGGCGTTTGAGAATGTCTTCCTATTGTTGTTTGCCCACACTTAACGTATTGACATTCAAAAATCAGAATCAGACCGACATCGACTCATTTAGGATCAGACTCGTAAACTGTGTTTCTCGTCAAGCTATTAATGTAATTACTGGGAAGTTCCCATTAGTAACTGAATCTTCATGCGCAGGCAAACGTAAGTAAATTGATAGTTTCTAGTTTACGAAGCGTGTTGTAGCTGTATCATTTAGAATGCAGAACATTTAGGGGTGGATGTCTTTAGACATGCTTAGGAGAAGTTGATGGCACAAACGGTACTATTTACCATTTTTTAAAAATCATTTGAATCAAAATAACAAATATTATCAATGATATTTTTTCGCGTGATTTAAAACTTATTATTTAGCTACCTAAATCATCAGCATTCTGTGATGAAATTTCATTTCATTTTTTAATTAGGGTCGCCGTGGCTCAGTGGGTTTGCACATTGCACTAGCAATCTACGAGGGTATAATTCTTTTGTGTCAGTAAACTTTCCTTGTGTATGTATGCCCTCAGGGGACATCTTCTTTAGGTGTGTACGGCCATCACAACCCTCAGGTACCTGAGTGATCTTTCCTCCCTTCAATTTTACCCTCGTTTACCCTTGTGCTTTTTTACTTTTTCTTCCGTCACTGCGTTGTCTAGCTTGTGATTGGCGCATCTTGGCCAAATATGGCCCCATAAAACCCCGAAAACAACCAACGAATCTTGTGTATGTCTATCCATTTATTTGTCATTGTTTGGAGCAACTTAGTCAAATATGGCCCTTGCGTCATAAACCTTTTTTCTAATATACAGTATAGTTTAAAATAAAGTATGTTCTTCCATTATCAAATCTAAATGAACCTGGAAGATCGTCCTTTCTCCTAAATGTGATTAAATAAATCATTTTAAAGAAAATTGTAATAATGTATTTTCTGCGTGTTTAAATTAGAAATTCATATTTATCATGATTAAAGATACGCCTAACCGTTAAAACTCCGAGGATATTTTGATTAAGATAAATATATGCCTCCGTAGTAATAAAGAAATTCGTCTATGAGTTAATACTTCGTACCGTTACCATTTCTTTGCAAGTATATTTATTCGTGATTAAGGTTTTCTGAACAAATGTAATGTTCATTACTCCTCTCATAAGAGAAAGGGTTTATTTCATTAAATCCCGCAATTTATCAACATAATTTCGTGTTAAGAGTGTGACACGTTTATGATGAAAGATTATTTCTAGCTTTATTCTAAGTTGACACATTTTTAATCCCTATAACAGGCATCAGGAGAGTGTTTTTAACTAGAATCGGAATGCATAATCAGGAAAATAACTGTTTTGACTAATTGATTACTTTTACTTAAAAATTTAATGAACCTAGAGTATACTGTTAATTATGTTTCTAATAAATCCTCCAATATGCTCAATTACGAACTTGTCTATTCCGAGATACTAGATGGTATTCCATCTATATATTTCTTGGGAGTTAATGAGAGTAATTTTGCTGTTTTATGAGTTAACTTTTTGAATACATAAAGGATCGTATCCATGATTCAAATTCAGAAAATTATTCCATGAAAATCCGCCTGTTTTCACTTTATTAAACTAAAACATGCTTAATTCATAACGAATGGGTTTGATTGCGTTCAACGTACACTGAATTCTGAATTGTATGCTTAATATGAAATAATACATTTACTTAGTTTATGCAGAGATCACTTTTCCATTCGATTTCAAATTTGGAAGTTTTCAGGAAATGATATCCGATTTATCATAAATTTCTCATCACTTTTGAATACCTTATTACGAACAGTGGCGTCATTTAATGCAACAAATTAATCTTGATTACATTATTTCAAAATTAATTAGTTGCTTCATATCAATACACTTTTCAACCCTCTGCTTGCAGCGTGTTGCTTTTACCTCATAACACACTGAATGACTAAATAACCGGGTCTTTTTAAAGAATCCATGGATTCTCTCAAACTTTAGAAAGGTTCTATGGTCCTTTCCTTAGAATAGAATCTTTCTTTGGAATGATTCGATTGGTCCTTTCGTTTGGAACGATTATATTGCTAATTTCTTTAGAATTGAATCCTTTGAAAAGATTCTATTGCTCATTTCCTTTGGCAAGATTCTATTGACTGTCAAGATTCCATTGCAGGGAAGACTGCATGTTGCAAAGTGAAATTACACGTGTGAACCTCTCAAAGAGTTAAAAACATGTAAGGTTAACGTAAAGACAGATTTAATAGTACAACATATTATTCAACATAATTTCTTTTGGAAGATTGAAAATGAATTCAAATATATTTACGTTCATTCACATATACAACAGAAAGTTGCAGTTTTACATGAATTTTAATTTTTCCAAAATCCTTCAATTGATTGGTAACTTTTGACTCAAATACAAAAACCAATTCTATGTTTTTAAAAGCATTCTTAGAGTAGTCTTGGAATTTGGGACTGAACGCTTTTAAAAGAGCGCAGTTTCAGGTAATTATTTACCTTTATCCATACGTGAATTATAATTTTTAAAATTGCCATGTATGTAGAATACTTTGGACACTTTAGGATGAGTTTGCATACAGAATCTCTACTTTAGCAAAAGGGATAAAAGCGACATAATTAACAATTAAAGATGTTTATTTACAAATAAAGGGGGAATATTTACAGATTAAAAATAGTTAACAATTTCACTTCTTCGGGTATTCGTTAGACATGGCCGTACGCCATCCTCTTCTCGCGTCATCGTTCTGCAACTGTCTCTGTTATCTTTGGGAAAATCGTCCTAAGCCAGTCTGTCTAGACTTCGTGGCGCTTCTTCATTTCCTGTATTACACACAGGGAGTGGCAGATGGAATAGTGATCTTTAAAACATAACCCACACTCGTCCATCTTTACATAGCCAGGTCCTCCGGCTATACACGAAATGGGAGTTTGACATCATCACTACCTGAAAAATATAAAAGGAAAAGAGAAAGAAAGCGAAAGAAAAATGTCAGGGTTGAGCATGTTTGGGATGCTTTTGCACATTTTTTCACAATGCAGCACTTGTACAATGTACAACGGTGGGTTGATTTCAGCGTCTTCGTGCAGCGTTCTGTTGAAAAGCATCGTTTCGTCGTGTGCAGTGGTAAACACTTGAGCGTTTCCGAGATTGTCAAGGACATCTTCGATTAAAGGGAGAGGAAAGCGATCCTTAATGATTCGTTGATTTAACTTTCTGTAGTCAATACAAAGTCTATAATTTCCATCTTTTTTCTGACACAACACAATTGGGGCTTCATAGTCAGAACAACTTCTTTTAATTATTCCAGCATCTAGCCATTCTCGAATTTGATTTTCGACGATTAATTTTTCCTGGGAAGATAGCCGACGAGGACGTTGGTAGGTGAGAATTTCATCGTTTAGAATTATGTTCATTTTCAAATCTGTCGTTTCTGTTTTGTATTACTAATTCTACGATATGGCGTCTGTGTTCCTGATCTTTGATAAGGGAGACCTCTATTGGGTCCAAATTAATTGCAAGGGCCATGTACATCAAGGTGTTGGAATCTGAATCGGTGTTTTCTTTAGGTTTTGTTTCGTTTCGGCAAATTTGAACAGTGTTTGCACATGATATTTTGTTATGTACTCTTATGGTACCGTTCGTAAAATTAAAATTTACTTGATCGAGAAAGTCCATTGTAATCACAAAATTATTCCACATGTCTGTAAGAACGTAAACATTTGTCGATGTAATTACATCATCAATATGAATTTGGGCATTGAAATATTCAATAGGAGTAATTTTATCACCACTAATACCCATTAATGATATATTGTCTGTAATCAATGTAGTGTTTTCGAGCGTGTCGTATAATTCTTTGTTGATCATTGTCACCTCGCTGCCTGTGTGAATTAAGGCAATCTGTTCTGAATCGTTGAGGATAACATTCTTTTGAAGTTTTTCGGGAATCCGTAACTACAATAGTCTTTACTTCACGTGTTTTGGGACAGTCTCTTGCAATGTGTCCATTAAAAGAATTACAATTAAAACATTTCTTGCCTTTTAATTTATCGAGACAATCAAAAGATTTGTGTTCCGTTTCCCACAATTGTAACAACTATTTTCATTTGTCGTAGGTCGTAGACGTGCATTCTTGTTGTGCGAGTGTTCTATTTTCCACGAATTATTTTTTGGTTCGTTACAACGAGGCTTCGGAGTATCGAAATATCGTGGTTGAATGTTTTGAAAGGTGCTTGGTCGTTTTCTATGAACAGAAATTTTCTCATATATCTTTAATTTTTCTTTAAATTCCAAAAGATTTTTGGCACCATACAAATGCAATTAGTTATTATTTTCAGGAATACCGGCAATTACATATTCGATGAGGGAGGCTTCATCAATATTTGATCGACTAGCAATTTGTCTCATTGCAATTAAGTATTCAGAAAGCGACTCAGTAATTTTAAGGTTACGGGAACTTAAAATTTTATGTATGTCAATCGATGATACCTGAGAACTAAATTACAGAAGTAATTGTTCTTTCAATTTATCAAAAGTAAAAATTTGTTTCAAAGTTGATACATACAGTTTGGCAGGATCAGCTAATGCTTTCTTAGTAAACAAAATATTTTGTTGATCAGAGGTGATATTATAAAAAGTAAACATTTCTTCTATCTCATTCAAAAATAAATCAATAGAATATGTATCTCTTCCGTTAAATACGCGAACAGTTTCAATAATATCTTTTAATGAAAAAAACACTCCACCTTGAGTAGGCATAGGCAAACACTCGAAAAGGATTTGTAGCAAAAGCAAATGGAATAGTACTGTTTCGCGGAGCGTGAATCATAGATTCGTTTGAAGAAAGACTTATTCGCTTCGATTAAGCATGAGATGGGGTAAGCCAGAAGTACTTATGTTTTGATTAACGGGTTGTTGATACATAATAGTTCCGTTTATGAATGAATCATCATGTGAAACTATTTCAGCCGTTGTGTTGGGACGAGAATTTATTTCGTCTTCACTTTCGTCAGCGTCAGAATTGGATTGCGCACTTTGATCTAAGTCTAAATGAGATAATCCAAAAAAGATTCGATCAGTTAATTTGTTAATATCAGCTGTTACTTCAAGGCGTAGAATGTTGGCAATTGAAATAAGATCGGGCAAAGAGAATTTTTCAATAACTGTTTCTTTTTTCAACTTCAGATCACAATCGGATGGAAGGCCAGAACATTTTCTCAAATCTGATCTATTAAGTCTTCCATTGTCTGTTTCAAATGCCAAAGAATGAAAAAGTGTGATATTTTTGGTAGAGGCTGATTTTATGCTTTCGCGCATCCTGGAGATATCACCAAGAGTTTTTTCCATGATCAAGGATAGCAAAACAATTTTCTCAAAAAAGAAATTTCGTACTCATAGTTTAGACGGTCTCCTAGCTAAGTAATCCAATCGGGTTTTGTCACAGTGTAGACGATTTCACAAAGATGTATTCCAATCAGGTTACTTTCGGTTTCAAACACACAATAGTTCTGTAAGATAATTCATCACTCGAAGTCTGCTTTATTAACGTCGTGGTCATTTCTGTTTTCTGTCACTTCTGGTATTCTCTGCGGCGGGTGTGTCTAGGGAGGGGTTTCGCTCGGAAAAGCACCCAGCCCTCATGTAGAATACTTTGGACACTTTAGGATGAGTTTGCATACAGAATCTCTACTTTAGCAAAAGGGATAAAAGCGACATAATTAACAATTAAAAATGTTTATTTACAAATAAAGGGGATATTTACAGATTAAAAATAGTTAACAATTTCACTTCATCGGGTATTCGTTAGACATGGGCGTACACCATCCTCTTCTCGCGTCATCGTTCTACAACTGTCTCTGGAATCTTTGGGAAAATCGTCCTAAGCCAGTCTGTCTAGACTTGGCGGCGGTTCTTCATTTCCTGTATTACACACAGGGAGTGGCAGATAGAATGCTGATCTTTAAAATATAACCCACATGTATATGCTACAATTTTGAATCACAAATATTTAATTGAAAGTCCAGACTACCTGAAAAATGTTTTAACACTAGAAAGAGATTGTTTCGCACCTTGTAACTCCCTTGCCCATGAATTGAATAAGTTGATATTTCATGACTTTTAATTATTTAGCTCATACTTAATGTGTATTTAATCACTTTGGCCTAGCTGTTGTTGAAGCGGAGATAAGGAACCTTATACCTAGAAAGACGGGAAGGAGTCAAGATGGCCCCTATCGCATTTCGCAGTGATAGCGTGAAATTTTTCCTGATTAATGGCTATAATTACTTAGTAACAGCATTGAAAATAGTTTTATTTTGTCTTCCCCTCTACATCCTGTTTAGAAGCATTAAAATCTCTCCCCAGCTGTGAGCAAAGATTAGTAACACTGACAATGAATGGGATTTAGTAGTGATTGGCGACACACTTTGGGAAAAGGGAGAAACATAACCACACATAGATAACTGTTTTATATCCTTAAAATTGTGAACAATTGAAGTAAAGTTGGAAAAATAACCTCTTCATTCCACGATATTGTTCAGAAAATGCTCAGAAATAACGCTTACTGCTTATCAGGGAAAGATGAACAAGAATGTTCTGTTATTAAGTTCTCTTCACCCTACTGTTACAATCAATAATAATGAGAAGACACCAGAAACTACATTTTTATAAAAAGACTAAGTGAGGTGTCGACATTGTGGACCAAGTATATCGAGATCTCGTCGCTGGCCTATGCAAGTAGTTTTTAATATTTTAGACATGTATGCTTGGGTTTTGTATAAAGAAGTGACGGGAAAGGAGAAATTTTGCAGGAGAAATATCATCCTGCAGCTTTGTGAAGAGCTTCGTACTCCATATGTGGCATCTAAAATTAATGCAACAAATACTCACATTTTGTCGTAGGAAAGGAAGACATCACCAATAAAAGATTGAAATGCAGAGTGCGGAGATTTTGCATCGGAAACCACACAAAAATAGCTGCGCGAATTGCAAAAAGGCAATATTCTGGAAATGCTCATCGAGAGAAGTAAAATGTGTTGATTACATCAACGAATGGACAAAATAAAAATGATATAAAAAGCAGGGCCAGTGTGATAAATTTTCAATTTGAATACTAGTATATATTCTATTACTTATTATCTATCATTTGAAACCTAAAATAAGTTGCATACTATAATAATCAAACGCTTAATAAGGGATAGGTGCCAAATTGGCCTCTTCCATCTTTCTAGGTATAAGGCAACTCCCTGTCTCTTTCTAGTGTTAAATGATAATTTAGATCAAGAAATATGTCAACATACTTGTATTTTTTAAGTTGAATTTTAATATTATCTGCCTGGTAACCTAGTGATTAGCTCTCTGGCCCTCGATGATTCAATATGATCTGGGCTTGGTACCAGTGATGAAAAGGTGCTGGAAATGATCTGCGCAATTGCTTTTAAATTAAGGACAGGTGGTCGACCTCTGAACGTAGGACGCTACTTTCTCTTGTGTCAGGTTATTTATTTGCTCCAACTTTTGCTAATAAGTCAGCTTTCTCATTGCCCGGAATGCCAACATGAGATGGGAACCATTGAAAATTTATTTTAGAATTTTTATGGGAAGTTTTTAAAAAATTTTATGGGAGCGAAATCAAAAGAATGTCAAAAATATCTCAATAGGAAAAATGCGTTTTTGCAGTAGACTTACTATACTTATTTATTATATCATTAATTTTTAAAATTGAAATTAAAAAATAGATTTTTCGATCTGTTTTGGCGATTTTGAAAGTCCGCTGTCCGTGATCAGAATGGCAGGTTACAATTTTGTGCGATGCAATTACATGACACATTTCTATATCAAACTTTAGTATAATCCATTATAAATTTAAAATAAAAATTACATGAATCAGCGTTTTTGGGAAACAATTATAAAGAAGGACGAAAAATGAATTTATTTCTGTTCTCAGAAATCCGCAAAGTACTTTTAAAAAGATTTGAATCCCATAAACATCAAGTGAAATTACATGGATTGAGCATAATTATAGCAATAATTTTATAAAAGAAATCAAGATGAAAAATTCACTTTCAATACAAAACTCAAAAAGTAAGAGACGAACCATCCACTGAGTTTTATTTAAATACCATCAAACCGAAGCTAAAAATATCGGAAAAATGAACAAACAATACAGAATAAATCTCATTATACCGAGAGAAGGTCACACTACAAAATTATAATTCAACAAAGAATCTCGCAGAAAAACACATTTGATGAAAGTTTCGATGCTTTGCTTAGAAAAAAGTGAAATTTTATTTCTCCTTTAGTGAACTTGGGATGGTAATTTCTGCAGCATTTTCATCCATCAGCTCCAACGTTTTGACATTAATTATTCTCAAAATTACTCGCCATGGGATATCAGATTTTCATTTTAGACGTTTTTATTTTCATTATTTTTTTCTCTTGAGCAATATGGGAGCAGACTGATATTTTTTTATTTTGGAATAAATACACTACTTGCGGGATATGCGAAAAAATGCCAATCTATGAACATTTTGTCGCATAACAATGAAACTACATTTAAACAGGTGTTCCCGTTTTAGTAGGTAGGTAGGTAGGTTGGTTGTTTTCGTGTTTTGTGGCGCAAGGGCCATATTTAGCCAAGTCCGGGAGGCAGGTTAGTTGGTTGATTTGGGTTTCATGGCGCAAGGTTCCACGGGAGGTAGGATGAAATCCAGACAGTTAAGCTTACATTATGGCTTTATTTAATAATACGGACTGTTTTCAAAGAAAGATATGTAATATAGCATAAAATTTAAAAGTGGAAAAGGTCTTTCTGAGCAGATATCAAACCTTTATTACCTCATGACCTTTATATCAAACAGATACGCTTTCTTTTCAAGTACCATCCTGCAGTTCGTTGAACTCGACTACGATGCAACAATTGCGAGTTAAATTTAGGGGAAAGGACTGGCCAACCAAGTCAAGTTTGTCACATGTGGCTTATTACAAATTAATACATAAAAGGAACCAAAATGTATAGTACGTAAATTTAAATAAATAAGAACAGAAATAAAACAGCGTATTCATATTTTACCTTGGTACAAGCATTTCATAGCTATTTAAAAACAATGTTTCACAAGTGACTGGAAAAGTGCTTTTTCGAAACCAAACAAGAAATTTGTAGTCTATTTTTCGGTCATAAAATTTTGTTTCTGATAATCCTAAATTCCTCAGAAATCTGGATTTTTTGTTTTCCAAAACGGATTAAAAAGGTAATTGAAATTCTAAAAATTACAAACCATAAAGAAAAGAAAATGTATCCCTGTTTAATTACTGTAATAAGATGAAGAAATGGAACGAATTTTATGAAATTTTGAGTTTTACGTCAAAAACTATTCATTTTCCAGGCGGCCAGCTGGAAAATTTTCTTTCGTCAAATTAACCTGCAGAACGATTTGGGTAGGTGATTAATAAAAGTTTTAAAGGTTGTGTCAGAGGGACTAAGACACATGCGTATGAACGTGTTTATGGCCGCATCGAACGTTACACAGTAGCAGATTCTCTTTGCGGCGAAGTTTGCAAAGCGATTAGGATGTCAAAATATCGGCATCGTGCTTTCTTCGTTGAACGGTTGAGCTAACGCTTTACTATCCCATTTTCCTGGACGCAACCTAGTGTACTAAAGATTAATAATGACATGCTCACACACACATGCATACCTCGATTTTCGTAGGGCTGATAACCGACAATTTTGTTTGAGAAACAACATGCAAATGTATCTAAAGTTTAGTGAACCATCAGAGCACACAGTTCCAAATCATTTGTAAAATAGAAGTTTGCCCATATATCTACGAGATGTTACAGGCAGTCTTGTTACCATATATTCAATGTACAAAGGATATATTTTATATAAAAATTGTTTAGCGGATCGCTTGTGAATTAAGAAAAAGTGGGACTTTATACTAAGCACCAACTAGTGCATCTGTTCAATGGTGTGAAGTTAAATGGAGATTCTCCTCAATACCACTTTTATATATTTTTTAGATTACGTCGTTCAGTCAGATAATTGTAGCTCGAGAAATGAAGAATTATTCGGACAGGCCAAAACGTACATTTGTCTTGCATATTGATAATAAAGTCTCAAACTTCAAATACTGTATTCGCAGCATACTTTTCTGATTGTTATAATTTGTTTCATTCTTTTAAGGCTGAACGTTTCTGTCAAAAAGTGTGTTTTACTAAATAGGTAAAATTGCAAAAGCATTTCAAAAGTAAGAAATACGATTAGAAAATAAAATCGTTATCTTGTGTATTTGCCATGTAACTGCTTTAAAGAGAAACAAATCCTACGCGTAATTCTTAACACATTTTCGATGCTTTTACGTCGTTTAACTTTGATTACCGAGTTTATTTCTCTAATAATGTATGTATGGAAACCTTTCTTAATGGAACGCGACAAGTAATTAGTTAAAAAATGAAAATATCCTTTGCATTTGCATTTCTACATTCTTTTTCTTACATTCGGCTAGCAACATTTGTTCCAAACTATGACATCGCATGTTTCGACAGAAAGCCATACGTTTTCGAGAATGAATAAATATGTATACGGCTATTGGAGTTTTTCAAAGTGCTTCTATGTGAGAACAAACAGAAAGCAATATTGCGTAATGAGTTCTATTAATTTCAATTATTCTAAGCAAAAGATAAATAAATAGCAGAACAAGTATTTTTACTTGCAAAGTGAAACTGCGTTAAGACATTATCAGTCACCCGTGTAAAAGCGAGGTACTAATTTCAGAACGAATTTCTGTGAATGAATGAATTTTAAGCCATTTTCTTCCTTATGAAGCCCCTCTTTATAAAAATGCTGAAACAAGGAAAACGACATATTCCTTGGAGAGATATGTGCTGATAACGAAAGCTTCATCTTCGTGAATTTTTCGTTAAATTTGTTTTCCGCGAATAAGGAAGTCTGATCTTTTTCGAAGTCCTCTCTCCTTTTAACGTTGCATTATTTTCCCATTATGCAAATTGCATGCCAAATGTTCAATCCTTAACCGTTTTATGTTTCTCCGAATGCTGTTCTATAAGACAGATGTTTCGAACAATGCTGTTTTTACGATGCATTTGAAAATCATTCATGGATAAGGATGGCAAATGTTGTGATGTATTAAGGTGATATCTACGCAATTCGCCAAATACGACTCCGGTTACGGATTTCAAAGATTCACTGTAAAGCGAACATCATTAAATGTGAATGATAAAGATTTTATAACACATGTAATATGCATGCATTGAGTTGCACATAGACACGTTTTATCAACGCTTACAAAACATTATAAAATTATATTACCTGTGTATGGGAACTGAATTCCTGGATCCAATTATAATAATAGTATTATATATTTTTATAACCGCGTTATTAATATAAAATATAATCAATTGTTAGATACATTTTATATGACAAAAGCAATTCAGAGGTCTCAATAAAGGATACCAATAAAGGGTTCACTATTAAAGTGACAAGAAAGCAATTGAATGCATATTACAAGTAACAAAGTCGAAAAGCTAGATTAAAAGTTGAGAAAGAATGTTCCAAGACATTCGGGTGATCAACGAAAATATAAACTAAGGCCTTCTGCACATATCTCTAATCACGAGATAAAGCAATTAAAACAACTAATTAATATTACACTTCTAACCAGTTGCATTAATAAAAATATCAAATAAAAATTAAAGTCCGAAGTTCAAATTCTTGTATCGAGAACACACGGTGACTTTATTACGCTTAAAGTACTGGTCTAAGTGAACTGGTCTAGAATAGGCAAACATCGAGACGGGCTTTGCAGAATAGCGTTTAACCTGAACATGAAATAAGTTACGTAAAAATGATAAATTTACGAAGTCAAAACACATTTATTGCACTACGGCATTTATGGCAGACATTTCAGGTGATCATAGAACCACTTTTAGCATAGATTATGACTATTTTGTGCGTGAATCACAACATTAGTCCTTTTAAAATTAAACTTGACACAATGCGGAGGTAACAAATTTCATTCCGTCATCTTTCACATCAGGAATACAATTCCAAAGGAATAAAGTGGCCTTTAAGATGTCTTTCCAGATGTCCGGTAATATACATTATTTTAACACATTTTCTAAATGAAAACAGTCTACGATAAACGATTGAAAATAAAACTCCGGTAGCATACATTTTGAGTTACCTGTATAATATAAGCATAAATATCCTTGGAAATACTACTAATATGTGTGTGTTAAAACTTATAAAATCACTTAGTTTTGATTTCAGTTCTCTATTACCAATGCGAATTATGCACGTACATATTAATCTAACCAATGTTCGTTCAAATAACTGACTCGGGATCTAATTCATTTCAGAAAAACCTTCAGACAGCTTATATAGCTGTGTAATTTGAGATACTTTATAATATCTATAGTGTTCATTACTTTTAGCATTGGAACGAATGTAAAAAATGATATTCGGTAACATAAACTTCAATATCTTGCATTTTTCCATACATGACAGCGACGCTTGATTTCCGTAATTCTTTGTTTATTCGACACCCGCCTTGGATACAAGTTAAGTGCTTCGAGCAAGTATGACATTTGCGTTTTTATCTTTCGTCAGAATTTCAATCACTTAGTTAAAAGCGGACATGCATCCACCTTTAAGAAGTGTGCTTCTTATGAAAGTAATTACGTAAAATACCTTGAGTGTAATTACCTAAAATGTTGATATCAATCTTCATTTGCTCTGACAGTGATGAATATCTAGGAAGTATAAAAAATAGTTCTGAATACGAAATGAATTATTTCTTTTATATGTGTTTGTATGAACGAGAAAAAAATGACTCGAGAAAATAGATCATTAATTACGAAATTTAAAAGATTGTTTGCGCTGTCTTTAGGTAACGTAGGTGTTCTTAGTGGTCTCGATTAACATTAAGCAATAATGTAAAATATCCTACTGTAAGCTCTGGTTTTTATTCCCCATTATATTGGATTCTGATTATGCTAATTACGTATTAGGTATAAATATTGGTGCCTGTTAACTTTGCTGAATATTTGAACAATTATTCTCGCAAGAATAATTATCAAAGCTTAGCATGTATTCCCTTAAAAGAAATGTTCATGAACATATCAAACTTTTTTAATGTATTATAACAGCAATGTAAGTGATTCATATTTCTGTATAACCTTTTCAAAATTTTGAAGATTGAAAGATGTGTTGTATTCATGCAAAAAAATGTAGATTGAATATTTTTATTTCGAAATAAATACGGTCTAAAAATGCACTCTACTAAAAAAATAATCAAAATATCCCTAAGTCAGGTTCGAAATGAAATTTAGCATGTGTGATCTACATAAAAAGCCAAAGAAATGCTCTCAATCAAATCCAGATAATATTTTTTATTATTGTACAATTAAAAGGTAGTTAATTACGTACGTACAACGCAATTAACTATTACGTTGTAAAGCTCCCTTTGATACATGCCAACATACGGCGTGGCATGAAGTCAAACAAAACCCTTACGTTATCCGGTAGTAAATTAAGCCAAGCACTTGGTAGATGCTGCTTTAAATCCCTTATATTGCTTGGATGAAACTGACGGTCTAGTATATCCAAGACATGCTCAATGGGGGATAGATCTGGGCCAAGGAACTGTTTCAGTACTACGGATCATTCCTAGGATAAGCCAGCCTTGTGCAGCAGGCCATTAGCGTGCTCATAAATAGCTCTTTGGATACCTGACATGAAAAACGTGACATAACAGCAGGCTGTTGGAACTGCTGAACATATCGCTGTGCTGTCAAACTCCCTAGTACCACTACTAGAGGGGATCGGCTGTGGTAAGTGAAGGCATCGCACGTCTCTCTCTCTCTCATTACACTAGGAATTACAGCTGTGTGTCGCTTGACAGTAAACTGACAACGGCTAAATAACATTGCCGGGGTTGCATCTGGAGTGATGCTATACCCGAGAGTCGTAGAGAGGCATGGAATACTGACTAATCTCCCTTCTAGTGGCATTCCTGTAAGACTGTAACTCCTAGTGGAATCATGTGGTGAGTCATCACATATGATAGTCGGTTCCCTCTACTAGATTTAAGGGGTAATTTGACGTCACAGCGATTAGTCCAGTAGATCCTACAACCTGTATGTCTTTCATGTGACGTATCCAAAGGGCTATTTACCAGTACAATAACTGGCAACCACACACACGACTCATCTCTTCCAAGAGTGCATCCGTGGTGTTGAAACCCTTCCTTTGTCAACGAGAAACCCAGATTTGTCTCTCATGGAGGATATTTGGGACATAGTATTTTGTCAATAACACCACCCCGGGATATAAGGGATCTGCAGCTGCAGAGCTTTTGGGATAAGTTGCCACAGAATAGAGCATAAGAACTTCTTTTGACTCCATGCCATGCTGTATATCGGCATGCTGTATATCCCCCAGAGGAGACTTTGCAACTTACTAAATTATGACCTTTTGTGATATAATTGAACAATAATAGACTCACAATTTTTGATATTTTGCTCATTTGTTTATCTCTATGTACATCACATATGCTAAATTTCATTCCAATTTAGCACTGGCTTCGGAGGTTTCGATTTTTTTGGTATATATATAGAGTACATATTCTATATTAATTTGTTTAATATTAGGACACTTGGGGTAGATAGTAAACTAAATATAAAGTTTTTGTTAATATTGGATCAGTTTTAAACACCTCAGATTATGTATGGAATGTATACCGTTCTATTAGTAAATGTTTCTATACTAGTTGGTAAAACTTTCTTAAATTGAGAATTACTAGTTTAGGGCTTTTGTTTAAACATGTGGTTGACTTCTAGGTGTTAAATGTTTTGAATGTGTTTGCTTTCAGAAATGCATTTACAATTGCAAAAACGCGTATTCCTTTCGCATTTTAATATCATGTATACACCTTACCACGCGAAGATAAGTAAAAAAATTTTATACTGTAAATCTTAGTACACATTTGTATACCAGTAAGTATCATTAAACTAAGAGAAGCTTCATTTTTGTGTAAATCATGTTCACGAGTAAATATTAAATGTTGATTTATTGCATTTAATCTCAATTTATAACGCCTTAAAAGATTTATAACAGAGGCATTTGAATAATTTTAAAAATGTGATTTTTTAGATAGTGTATTCTTTTATCCAATTATAGTACATGCGAGTTTGTTTTTCCCAGCTAGCCAAATTTGTGTTTTTAGAGTAATTTGTATTTTTTTGTTTTGTTTGGTATAAAACCTGCTTGAGAATTAGTGAAATTTACATGAATATTTTTTCTAAAATTTCAAGTGTTTTTGTAGTTAATTATTCTCCTCATACCGATTTCATTTTCAATGTTTAAGAAATTTTTATTCAATATAGTTTCAATATTTGTACAACATGAGAGCAGTCATTGAATATTCTTATCAATCTCAAGTACTTTCTTTCTGAAATGAAACAAAATGTATACGAACGAAATTAAGACACCCAAACATTATATACATTTTTAACCTAAGTTCGAAAATATTTATTTGAGATTTTAGAATACTTAAATTTATACTCAATAAAACTCATTACAAATGGAAATTTTTTCTTGATACTCCGAGTTATTTTAAACATGCCTTTTACTGAGTGGTTTTGCAATATAAAATGAACCCCTTACTAACGAACTAGCTCTTGACTAAGTAATTTATCTCAAATTGAGAGTAGATATTTTACACTGCTGGTTTTAAGAAATTTTCATGCATATTTTTATTTAATAGTTTTCCATTAAAATACTAAAACTTTCACTTTTCTACATGTTCTTAGGTTTAAGAAATATGTTAGATGATGCCTTTTCTATACAACAGCAGTGCCAGTAAATTCAAGTAAAAACGTCTAGAAATATACATTGAAAATTAAAAGGGGCGTTCAACTTACTGTTTGTAATATAAAATATTAGTAATAGTTGGCAAATAGTGTATTTAAAAATTTATTCCCCGACTGAAAGCAACACTTTAAGATTTCTGATGATTTTAGTAATTTAAAAGATCAGCTTATCATCATTCATGACTGGAAATGTTAGTTCAATAATACGTAAAAATTATGTGGAGAAATTAGAGCAGAATAATGTATATTGATACGAATATTTTAAAGGAATTAATGTATTTAAAGTGTTTCTCGAATATTTTAAGTTGTCCCCACTGGAAATCATCGGGGAACGTGACAGGCGTGTGCTTATAACATAAATGTATATTTCCGTTTGATAGTAATTTGAGTTACTGCACACACATTCGTTGAAACTTCTCTCCAGAATACTCCTCTTATGAAATAAATGTAATTGAATACAAGCAGTTTTTAATCTTGCATAATTTCCTTTGTTATGCAGCTTTTGCATTGTGTATGGAATGCATTAATTCTGATTTCCCGTAGTTGAGTACCGGAATATAAGTAGGAAGAGAGGGTGGGTTTACTCCTCTCAGTGAGGAAGTGACATTCCAGATATGCTTATTCTTAGTCAGTGAACATTCGTTTATTAATGAGCTTGACCGAGATACTTCCTTTTGCTATTAATCTCCTCGGGACAGGAGAGGCCTACTCAATCAAAGGAATGCTGGAAAGAACACCGGAGGATTAGAAATAAAATAGTACAACCAAATATTAATGGCTCATAAATAAGACCTACTTATTAGATGTATGATAAATTATGTATTAGTGATATACATATTTCATATTTACCTTTGCTGTGCAATTTATAAATTTTAAATGAATAAACTTGTAATCAGAGTAATTCTGTTGCGGTGAGATAAATCAGGCTTCGTGACAACAGCTGGACCCCGAGGATTGAAAATTGTTTGTTGAAGGAAGTGCTGGTAAAATCGTCATGTGTGATCACTCCCCCTAACTAACCGAAGTGCTACAGTGGGAAGAGCAGGAGAGACTTCCTGTTAGTGCTAAAGGCAGAGTGGATGTGGTATCCCCTACTCTGTCATGCTATACTTTCGTGTTATGTAAATACTGAATTGTGCGTGCCATGTAATTGTAATGTCATCATCTATGTCTAAACAAATGCGTTCGTCCTAAAACGATCTCCAGTCCAGCCAAAGACCCTGGTCTCCACGGGGGCTGGTGCACGTTTAATCTGCCGGGGCCTCATATGTCCTCACGTTGGCGTGGTGTGGAAGTTTGGAGAGTGGGTTGACAGTTCAGCCTCGTCATCGTACAGTGGTTCAAAATTACGAGGCGTGGTCCTCGGATTCAATCAAAAGGCTGAGCACATAAGGACCTAGAAAGTCACAGGTTCCCCATCCATGCCCTAAAACAAAAAACAGTTCTGAAACAGGAAACGAAGTGGGAAAAATTTTAAACACTAGATTACACTTAAGCATGCTTCTTGAGAACTAACTTTTACGAGTCATGCAATATGACGAGGTGTTGTCCTCATATTTCCCTTATGGATTGATCCCGGACCATCGCCAATAGCCCTTTGTGTTGCTCCAGTGTAACGTTAATTAACTACCTATCTACCTGAAAAGCTCTCTTTTTAATCTGACACCATGTATTATAACTACGAACCAAAATATCAAAACATGCACATTAGGGTGGGCCGAAAAGATAATATTTTACAAAAAAATCGAATAGCGAAAAAAGTTTGTTTATCCACCTCAGATGAACATATCTGTTATTTTTTCCAAATTGAAATATATCTTTGGTGAATCCATTCAAAAATTCAGGCAATAAAAAATAAAATGTTCGCCTCACCACCTTCGATTTTTTTTAAAATTTAGTATATAATGGCCAGTGGCGTATGTTAAACTATGCCAAGTTTATTTTTTGCAAAAGAATTGTTTTTCATGGAATTAAGACCCTTTAAAAGGCTGTCAAATTTTTCAATTTTACTTTTCAAGAATGTCGTGTAGTACTTAAAATTTCACTACGCTTAAACTATTAGAGATACACTTGTTTTGTTTTTTTGCTAGTGATACTTAAATGTACTGTTCATAATAAGTAAAAATATCTTTTAAAATTGGATTAGTTTTTTAACAGTTTGGCACGGAACTTGCTGAAGTTTGGTTAAGATTTAATAAAAAACAGCCATCTTTAAAATTTTTGAAACTTTTTGTGTAAGTTCATTAGAATGTTGTTAATGTAATATCCTATATAGCTAATGCAGTTTCTCAAATATTGATTTTTAAGAGCCTTCAACGTAAGACATCATCGAAATTTCAACCGCTAACACGCGCTCAACAAGCGGGGCCAACGGTATTCCTCCACTAGTAAGTGAGCGCTCGAATCTCCTCAAACAGAAGCTCAAGCACTTTTTTCGATGCGATATTTTAACATGATTCATTATTTCTATACATATATCAATAAAGCGTATGGAACTAAGATTTTTGATAATCCTATAATTCTACTGTTAATATTTTTAAAAAAGAAATCAGCCAAACTGTATTTACCACGGACCTTTATTAATTAACTTCTAATTATTTGCCGCGGAAATGCGTGTGCTGCATTAAAATTCCACTTGGTAATAACTTGCACACATGGTTTCACTTACATTGCTGTAACAAATTATAAAATAAAGTTACAAGATGTACTTTTCTGAGGGCTCTAGGAATGGTTTCAGAAGGACAAATAAATTTAATTGTCTTTTTATGGAGCATGAAAATTTTCCTTCAACATCAAATAATTTTTTAAATAACTAACAAATTCACTCTTGTTGAAAGCTTTACAATGGTGCGTTCATATGAGAAAGTCGACCTCTTGTTACACACAAAAATTCGATCTCCTAGTATTATGACATGAGAGTGCAACTTTTCAAAAATTGAGGATGATTGAAAGTAAGTTTATTTACTTAGAAGCTGTATTTAGTTATGAATTGCATTCGTGAAGTTCAACATTGAAATAGTCATTTGTTGAAGTATCCGTTGAATGCTTTCTTGGAGTTTTATGTGGCAGAAAGGATATATTAAACAATTTCGCCGAATTTAACGAATCTCTCAATTTATTTTAATTAATATTTTATTTTACGAAACTAATATTCAAATTAGCAACTTTCTTATTGTTTTAAGTAAATAAAAATGTATATAATTATTTTATTTGTGATGTTAAATATATTACTGAGCTTCGTAATTTTTCTTATCTATGCAATTTTAGAACTGTTTTATGAGGATTTATAGGGCGTTTTGTGCAACTAGTTTCAATACTGTTTAAATGTTTTTAAAAAGTTATAGGAATTTATTAATATTTTAAATATGTATTTTATTACTCTGATCCTTTCTATCAAAACAATTAGTGTATTTTTAAATTTGGTTTTGTAGTGAGATGAACACAGCAAAATTTTGATATGTTTGTGAAATTCTGTGTAGATGTTTAATATATAATTTTATGATAGATAATTTATTCAAATTAAGTAAATGCTGTAAATTATTATTCAAATTATTCGGTTAATGTTGAGTAAAAAAGTATTTTTTTAAACAAATACAGAAAGCGTAGTCCCTACTGGCTGAAAGGGAATCCCGTTTTAATTTAGGGATTTCAGAAACCTTTTCGTCCTTTTATAGGGAATTTGACATGCGCTTAGGGAGTTTTCGTACTTCGAAAGGGAATTTGACGGTATTTCATTATTTTCTGATCGCGTCGGGTTTTCCGATCAGGGTCATTACGCAACTAATTTATTTAAGCTTAACTATTCAAAAACTGCCAAAAGTGTTCACACACTCTGATAGAATATTTGTATAGGAGCTTAAAAAATAATCAGATTTTTAAAAGATGGCTTTTTTCAGAAAAATGAATTTATAATTCATCGAATTGAAGAATTCATATTTCCAATACTATTTACGTACCACTAATGAAATTAGTATCAATAGTTGCTCTAAATTCTTACAACTGTTTTGAAAAAAAAAAACAAAATTGGATTATCTTAAATACTTTAGGAGATACGATTTTTAACTAGGTGATGTATGCTAAGAAATATAAATTTTAATTTCTGACGTCCCTTTCACAGCCCTGTATCTCCAAGAAAATTTTTTTCGAGATTATAAAAAATATGTTGATTCAAGTCGGCCAGAAATGTACCTGTTTGCAAAATATCATTCGATTTGAAGATGGTGGGGCGAACAGCCTTCCTGGATTTGAATGGATTCACCCCTTTGTGAGAGGCCGGATGTTGAGGTTTTGGAATTCTGGCGTTTTGGCAGTCCTGCTAGATCTCGCTGGAAATCACTTCAGTCTATGGTTTTGCCATGGGCAGTGTTAAAGTGACCTAAAATAATGGTTTTCAGTTATAGAAATTTGTAAAACATTTATGGAGTCCATTAAGTGTGAAACATTAAACCAAATTTAGTTCACTTTTCGTATAACCGTGGATTTTCCTTAGAATGACCTAGCAGGACTAATACTCGTCTATAAGTTTCTACCCGGTTTATTTCAATATATGCACTATTTAAAGTGCAATATAAAATTGAGATTTGTTCCGATGGTTTTCGGAAAAACCCAGGACTCAATACGGAGATGTGGCTAGACTTTAGTCCTCATTCCCTCTCATCCATATGGTTAGCATGTTTGATGTTTGAGAGGTTTGGAGTCAATTTTGGGCATGACTTCACTTGACACAAGAGTGAGTCGTATGCATCCATCCTGGTTCAGTTCTTCACAGCATTCGTATGGAAAACCGTGATGCAATCTTTCCACATTTTAGTGTGGTAAGCTAAGAAAAGGACATGATTCTTAAAAGTAATCACTATTCGTTCAAGATCGTAGATGTCACATGGCAGAAAATCTAAAGTTTAATGAATACAAGTATCATTCCAATGAATAATTCCAATGCACTCACTGATCAGTCCCTTTTCTGAGGAGGATGTTCTCTAGATGATCTCCAAAAGAGTTTTTCCAGATCACTAGTCAGTTATGGTCTTCAAAAAGGCAGATACTTAGGCACATCACTAACCACAAGTATTTTGAAAAACCGTTGCATGCCACATGGGTCCTAAAATAAATCAAACAACTTAAAGCTTGTATGTAAAAATGTTAAAAATTTCTTGGATGGTTTCTTGATTCCGACATACAACCGCAAGAACTTATTTTCTGCTGTGAATAGATCGAATCTGATGAGTTCCCTGGTCATATTTTCCCACATTATTACATCAATGGCTTTTTTAATGGTGAGGCAAATATGATACAAGAGTAATGCTGATATGTACACATATCTAAAAGATCTACGAAGGTTAGTCGATTTGAATTTCACAATGGGGAGTGTCTCAAAATTATGGAGCCTTTTTCCAAAAGAACCAGAGTGCCCTGATCATGACCTTATTCCCCCATCATGATGTATAAACGGAATTAAACGGCAGCGCTTGTGCATGTAAGAGACAAGGAAACCATTGCAAATGTCGACTCACGAGCTCTTCAAGTTTTGATAATTCTCTCCATTGTGTTTATAATTTATTCATTAGTTTCCATACATCGAAGATGCCGTATACCCAATACTTTGATTTTCTAGGAGTTCCAACTTCCTAAAATGCTTTTCAAATTTATGACTAAAAACCATTATTTTAGGTCACTTTACTCATGTGAAAAAACCCTTGGCTGGATTGATTTCCAGTGATGTCTTGCAAGACTGTCAAAACGTCAGAATTCCAAAACTTCCAACCGTCGATCTCTTCACTAAGATACATTTTAATTAAAAAAATCAACACATATTCTTCTGAGGAGGAATAATAAGCATTTTTCATAATTAGAATTTATTCCGGCGAAAATCGATTTTACGACCCACCCTAATACACATACCTCCTTTTTGGTATCACATTTTACCTTTCCTCAACTGGAACCAAATTTTACCTTTTCGAGTATTATGGCTGAAAAAACCAGTTTGTTCATTTGCAGTAGAATTATAATTTTAAAGAACGTTTCATTCCTGGTTTTCAAACCAACTGATAATACCTCATAAGCATCTTTGAAGTATAGGCTTGTTAGGGAGTTTGAATGTGACGTCCAATAAATAATAAACTAATACTTTTTCTGGCGTTCTGTCGAATCTTTTCGAACCAAAACTTTCAGTATACGTCGATAAAGCATGACAATTTGGAGAAGAAAAATTGAATCAAAATCTACGTATTGGGCAGCATTTGATTTAAGAATCAAATAAACAGTCGCACACAGATATTTTCTGTCTTAAAAATTAAATATTTTACACATATTACGGTATTCCTTTTCTTAAATCACAATCATAAAGTACTGCAAATCTACCGCATAATTTTGGAGTTAAAATCTGAAAATCGCTAAAAATGCTTTTATTAATGTGTAGATCAGAGGTCGAATTGACAATTTAAAAGCCAAAAAGTCGTGAATCCCACTTCTCTTGCCTTTAAAGGAACCGTAAAATATTACGATAAGTAATACTCGTATACATTATTAATGCATTTATAAACTACATTTAAAGCAGAGATAAAACCGTTCACATTATGACAATGCTGGTAAGATTAAATGTACTCAAAGTGAAAATTCAAAAGTATTAAATTTTTAGCGAATTCCAGTGAGCAGTGTAGTTTTTAGAAAAGCCAGGCGACTATAGGTTATGTTTACCTCTTTAAGATAAGTATATATACGTGTATCATTTTCATGGTCTTTTCGTACTTTCTTCAATTGCGCAATTGTATGATTCTGAATCTTTAAAACTTACGAATACTTAAGGTGAACTATATTGTCTGGGTAGATGCTTGTTTCTCAGTTCCTAAATATGGGATGTTAGGTTTGATTTAGTAAAGAAGTAGTGTAAGCATGTTTGGCGGGATGAAAAAGTTTCCATGTTTGGATGAAACCTGACCTCTTCAAGCACCCAGTACGATAATAAGCGGATCATAAATTATAAATAGTTATTCATATTTGACAGGAACTGCAAAATTTCTACACCAAGTATCTAAAAGCTATATCTTAAAACATAAGTGCCAGACCTGGTTTTTTTGTATCACGTTGCTGATCCCTCATCCAGATCAACCAATGAACTCCACTATACTCAGCAATAGACTTAAACTAATTAAAAACTTCTAATTGATATCTTCCAGTAAATTCGATTACATATTAGATAAAACAATATTTTCGCTCAAGGAAATGTAAAGAAACGCTGGTTTGATAAATATGGCATTTCCTATGTACTTAATGCTTGGCCAAATATGGGCTTAGCGAGATGAAGCCCAACCAAATTACCTATGAATTTACTGGATGTTTACTAAGGAATCGAGTAGCTACAATGAACGAAGAAAAATGAACTCACATGTGAAATGAAACGGAAACAAAATATTTGAAATATCTATATTAACGAATTTAAGTTTGGATGTTTTGATGTTCTAAAGGAATTCTTCTATTCGAAGAATCTCGGTGAATTAATGTTGTTTGCTTCGGAGATCTTGGGAATTTCGGAATAGTGAGGCATTCAAGGTACGATGACTTGTAGTGGGAGATAAATGACTTGGGTCACATTGTAACTCAAACAATCTAAGATAATTAGTTAATAATTAATTCTAGGAAACGGAGGTCGCGTGGGGTTTACCTGATAATGTGGAAACCTGTTCTCATCCCCACGTTCACAGAACTGAATTCGAAGCTCAATAAAATTTGTAATCGACATAGGAAATTGGAAATGATATAGCTATTGTGTTGACATTTTGATCATGACTTTAATTTCAGACCAACCAGTGAACATTGTGGGCAAAAATGGCACTTTGGTATGTAAGAATTTCGCATAAAAAGTGAAATATGGGTTTTCATTTTCCTTATTAGCTACTATGCACTATTTAAGAACCACATTTTAAAAATTTATTCGAAAAATATCTATGAACAAACGCTTTTCTATTATTCCCTTGTAAGGAGCCATAAATTAAACGATTTAAAATCTGGAATATAATCCAGAACTATTCACAAAGTGTAAATAAAATATCAAATAAAAAATTAGATAACATAAATGAAAACAAGAATTTTGCCATTATTTATTTAATATACATCACATTGGTGCACATAATACTCGATGCATTCGGAAAGAAAATCCTTTCTTAAATCTAATAAGAATGAGAATGTATCGATTATGTTTGAAGCTTTTATTACGAGGAAGTGATGCTTTGAAGTATTCTTACCATTCTAAATTTGAATAATTTTATTTGTAGGTACTGCAAACTTTAAAACAGATTAAAATATAATGATCTGTAATTTTTTGTATTTTATGTCAAATATATATGACCTTGCATAATTACAAAAAATCTTAAATACTAGGATCCATGTATGTGTGTGATAAAGTATAATATAAGTGCACTTCTATTTGGAATAAGAAATGCCAAATTCAAACTTCTTGGAATTGGGGTATTTGAAAACTTTAACACTTATTTAAAATTAAAAAGTATCGTAAAAGTAAATAAATATTTCAATAAAATTCATTGAACACATACTTTGTGAAAACGCATCTAGTAAATAACGGAATACATTTTCAATAGTTTTGGTTGAACTTCTGAATTGGTAATGATGAGAAACTGTCAAAACTATGGCTGTTTTGAATCCTGAATTATAAACGTGCATGGGATTTCTAATTTCCTTAAAGCCTCTTACTGTACAGATTTCTCTCATTGCTGATTCCAATGAATTGCTCTCAATCTGCATAATCCTTCCGATTCGTGAGGAATCCGTGTCAATGCAATGCTGCTTAAATTATTCATTAACGCATTTCAATGATAAGATTTATATTGAAATATACTCTCAAGTATTGGAACTAAATTTAACCTAATAAATTATCTCTCTGCATTCACCAATCGAGGAAGTACGAACTATAGACAATTTTTTAGTGTTTTATTGTTGTCAGTTGCTTTGTTTTCGAAATCAGTGCTCAAATATCTTATTCCTATCCCACAGCAATCGGTGTAGAAAAGAATTCCAAGATATAATTGATTTATTTTCATGTATTAGTTCTTTGAATAACCATATGATAGATTTGTGAAGGTTTAAGAATATATGAGATCAGAAGAAATGCACCTCATGTACATAAGAACCACCCCTATCCAGCATTATTCCACTCAAGCGACTATCTTACTTTACGTTGTGTTTCTTGTGTTGGCTAAATATGTATGCGCCGTAAAACACAATCAATAAAATAAAAGAGAGAACAAACTGCCATCCTACTGCAAAAAGAACTGCTAACAATTTGCAACAAAAAACAATTTTTTCTCATTTAGTTTTTATAAAAATACTTTTTCAGTATAATACCCTAGAGTTTGGATTGACTAAGTTGTAATCCCGCGATGCATCGTTTTCACGAAGCATTAAAATTAATAGATTATCCGATTGTCTGAAACTATATTAGTCTCTGCTAATTCCTGGGACAATGGAAGCCTGGCGTCATATAATTATATAGTTCCTCTAAATATACGAATACCTCTCAAATATGATTAAAGGTAAATACGGTAAAAATACGAGTTTTTAGAGTTACTCATTTAAAATGGCTTCTTTCTTAAGTAAGCAAAGATCTATAAACTTTTACTACGTATCATTATTTTGTCAATGAAAATTATTTCAATCCTAGAGCCTCTTTTCATAAATCTTATATACCCGGACATGTAAAAACTTTTATTTTTAATTGACTGTAGATTTTAAACGTATAATCAATGTGAAAATTGGTTTGTTGATATAATTTAATTGGTTATTTATAAGTAGTATAGAAAAGGGAAGTAGTTGGAAGGAAAAAATCATTGAGGCCTCATACATAACTGGTTGATAAATAGGGAATCGAAAAGCATTCTTTTCTTGAAATCTTTTAAGTAGAAGAAGGGAATTTAGATAAAATTATAAAGTCAGTCTTCTCGGCGTGAATCATGATTCAAAAACTCCCTTTCAAAAGTAAATTCAACTAACTAAACTTATTTTTCGTACAGTATCTAAATAATAAGCTATTTGAAATTTACTAATAGTGTACATTTATGCAATATAGAACACCGGATTTCAAAAGATTGCTAAAAAAGGAGGGGAAAGAGTGTTTTATAATGAAACAAACGTAAAAACGCGACTACTGTAATTGAAATTCATACATGGAAAGATAATTTATCAAACACTAGAAACTTAAGTTATACTAAAAAATAAACAAATTAAAATTGTCGATTTGATAATACGAAACACCTAACGAATTTGCAACAAAAAACTGTTCATAACAAAAATGTATATCTATAATAACTGGCTGATAATAATAACTGGCTTGTTTTTATACTTTCTTTTAGTAGTATTAAACTTTAACAAATTTGAGAGTTCCGAATGTTTTTGATAAGCAATAAATATTTCCTCTTCGAACCCAAATCCTCTTACACATATACAAGGTGACTTTTTAATTAACCTACAACTTTTAACTGAAATAACTTCTCAGAGTGTCACTAGATGGCGCTACAAATGCGTGCAGTGAGAGAGGGTATAAAACGGAAATTGTTTCGTGTCAGTTCCACGCCATTTTGAAAATGCCCTCAAAGTGTCTTATTCAACCGAAGATCGTATTTTTATTGTGAAAAATTGGTGTTTATGTGGTGAAAATGCAACACTATTGCTACGGAAGTGGTCTGCAACATTCAGAAACCGACCTAAGCCTTCTAGAGCAATGGTAAGAGATCTGATACGAAAATTTGAAAAGTTCGGTTACGTGAAAGATGATCTGAAGGGAAAAGCTGTTAGAACAGCAGAAGTGATTGATACAGCAAGAGCAATCATAGAAGTTATCTTGGTGCATTGCATTGGCCACCTTATTCACCAGATATGAATCCATGTGATTTCTATCTTTGGGGTCATCTGAAAGATTTGGTTTACAAGAAGCAGCCGATAGACCTTAACCTCAAAAAGTCCATAACTGACTCATTTGCAAGCATTAAAAAAGAAACTCTTGAATTTGTAACTGACAACTTTGTGACTAGGTTGCGCTATTGTATCACCTCTGAAGGTTATCACTTTGGAAACCTTATCCATTAAATTCCTTTTCCATGTTCTTTTCAATAAAAAATGTTTGTAGTGCTATCTGCAACGACTCAAGAGTTATTTTAGTTAAAAGATGTATGTTAATTAAAAGTCACCCTGCAAATGGTGAATTCAACCAGCTTTACTTCTGAAATTTCAGACGATATAAGTTTTCTTTTTAACATATCTATGGTCCATTTAGAAATGTTGATTTTCCAATTCCTCCATCCGACATTTTAGAACAGTCAGCACCCCGAGATTATGCTTTGTACCGTGATTTTCTTATTAAATGTGCTGTATAATATTCCTTATATGTGTAAACAACAATTTTAACACAAATTTACTTAATGTTAATTTCATCCTTTAATCTCGTATAATTCATATTTGTAAAAAAAATGTTTGTGTGGGGAGACCAGACGAGAAACTACTGCACTGAGTTTTGAAATTTTCCTCCTTGAAGATAGTTGGTGCACGTTAAATGTCCTCACATTGGCATGGTGGGGAAGTTTGGAGAGTGGGGTGCGAGCTCAGGTGTTGACCTCGTCATCTGATCATGGTTCAAAATTACAAGACGCTGTCCTTGGATGGTTTCCCTGGGGACGATCCTGGACCATCACCAACCGCAACGTCGCATTGGAGCACCAGTTGGGTTGCTCCAGTGCGACGTTAATTTACAAGCTTCCATGAAGATAGTATATTTAAACCAAAATACTGATTAGTTAATTCTAAATTGAAAACCCCATCTGAACAAAGAATATACTATACAATATTGAAATTTATTAAATTTTGTAATATATACCACAATTTAGAAAATGCCCACAATATGCAACATGCCCCATATTGCGTACCACGTGCTTAGACGGAAAAGTTACACTTGCGCTAAAAAAAGAAAAACTATTAAAAATTCGCAAAAACGTATTTTACGGTGAATCACGTAATAATTTTTTTATCCTAAACTTCTCAAACTATAGGCTATTTCAGTCAGCCCCTAAAATATTTTAGAAAGACATGTTGATAAAATGCTTAATTTTCAACCACTTATTCCATATTACGAACACCTACCCTATAAGTAAAACATCTACCAAGAAAATGTTTTTGCCAGAAATCATAAGGTACTGGAAGTAAATGTAAATTGATATCCTTGTTTTAAAATTGAGTTAGCTCATGAAAGTATTTAAAACTCTGGGAAGCTTGTTTTATCCATTTGTTAAGCATCTCAAATCCAGAATTTAGATGTTACCTGATCGTTTCAAAAGAGTAGTCTACGGTTTCCAAAAAACCAGTTAAAATTCTGCATCTCACATTTCAATTTGTGTAAGGTTTCTGAAATAAATAACTTTTGAAACAACTGATCTTCAATAGTTGAAAATAGTAGTTGGGGCAAAGAAAGGTTGCTAGGGATATATGAATTAATATTCGTGGGAATGAGATCTCGTCGGGGATTCGATTTCCTGAAACGTGTCATTTGGATCGATCGCGCCCATATCTCTTCTTCAAAGCGGAATAGCTCAGTAATGCGGGTATTTCAAGCAAAGTCACCAAAACGAGAGGGATGGATTTTGTGCCGACTTAACTCATCTTTGAACGCGTATCCGAGGAAAAGGCATTTCAAGTATTTTGGAGTGTTATTCTCCTACATCTCCTTGATCCGCAAAGTGCGTTTGGATGCCCTCCTCACAGTAACCTTGTAAGGTTCAAGAGATTGCGCACTGACTTAACTGTCCAATGTTTTGTATGCACGGGCAACTCTTACTGGAGATCAACAAAGAATTTCTCAAATATTCAGCGAGAACTTTGTTTACAAGAGAAATTCGACGCAAGCATTTTATAGAAAACACCCATGGCTGTTTATATCTATGCACAGAAATACTACACAGCGAGTATGGAATATAAAACAGAAGGGAATATCCGGAAACATCCCTTGCTCTCTTCCTCGATCTTCCGTTCCAACAAAGACAAGTAAAGTGGAAAGTATAATCGATTTTGCAAAATAGGAATCCGTGCCCCAATCGCGGGTTATGAGTGGGTAAATACAAAAAATGGAGGAAGAAACCTTGTTTTTCGCGCCACTGCTCACAAACCAAGCCTCGCGTGCGCTGCCATTTTTTCGATCCGTATTTTTTTCTTTTTCCCGGGCTAGATCATAACTTTTTTAGACTTTCTTTCAGCTTCGCTGGAGCTTTGTTCTTAATGCTGTTGGTCCATACTTTTTCTAGGTGCGCTCTTTTTGTTAAATTATCCTTACATTTTGGCTACTGCCTCTCAAACACCGTAAAGAATAAAAGTGAAGCTTGGACTTAAACCCCGGTGGTAAAAGGGAATCCGTCGACATTAGCATTTCTTCGCAGAATTTCTTTTGTTCTTGGCTTCTGTTATCTTGACATCAACAGACGAAAGTTTTATAACAGTGTTCCTACTAGGATTGCTCCCTTCATAAGGATTATGGATTTAGCTCAACTCAATCTTTAGAAGTAGATGCTTCTTTCAAGCATATTAAAAAATGAAACAAAGCGTTAAACCAAAATTTAAACTCTACCTTTCCTCCATACGTTTTCAAAAGTTTGATTCATTTAATTATAGAAGTTGTATGGATATATAAACATTCATATATGTGGGATATAAATATTAATATACACATAATTCAATTAAAGAAAACCAAGGGGAAATTTTAAGAATATTTCAAAAAATGAAGTGGTGTTGGTGGATCAGGGCATTATCAGGGAGGAGCCTGACAAAGACAACAGAAAATGGTGTTTTCTGCGTGTGGGAAACGATACGCCAAAAGTTACCCACACACCCCAATCTGACGTGACCTCAAAAGTCCGCGTTGGCGTGGTGTGGAATTTTGGAGAGTGGGGTGCTCGCTCAAGTTTGACCTCGGCATCTGACCGTGGTTCAAAATTACGTGGTTTTGTCCACGGATCTTTCCCTTCGGGTTTGATCCCGGACCGTCGTCAATAGCCCGTTGTGTTGCTTCAGTGCGACGTTAATTAAAATACTTACCTATGAATCATATATTTAATATACATTAGTAGTGTGTTGAAAGTGCCTCGGTGAGAGTGTTCAATTCCTGCTATTAAGAATTGATAGTCAACCAGTACGTCCCAAAAAATAATAAGTCATTAGGGTTAATCAGTTAAATAATTTTTAGTATTGTTAAATCTTTTTAAAATGGTTCTATTAAAAGAGGAAGGGTATTTATAATTAAGGAGGTATTGATGAGAATATAACATTGAAATAGAGAAAGTATTTTGTTACGCACTAGTTGACTAGGAATTGCATTATAATGAATCTTTTAGAAATATTTGAGTCCCATAAATCAATTTAATAAACGGAAATGTAAAATAATCTCTTTTCTCATAAATGTTAATATCAGTTTTATTGTTCATAATAGATAGATTCAAGTCTAAGAAGTCGGTTTATTATTTTCTGAATTTGTTTTTGATAAGTACAATTTCTGGATAGATTGATTTCCATAAGTTAGTAAAATTACTTTATTAAAAGCAATTAAATCCTCTATATATCTGAAAGGAGAATTTATTTGTAGGCAAAATTTTTGTTTCAAAATAGTGTAAAAATAAATTAGCAAGAATGGAACAAAAGTTAGATGCCTTTAATTTGAGTGTGTATATGCTCACACACACACACACACACACACACACACACCGTTATAAATAAAATTATTGAGTATACAGTGATTAACCAGAAACTCCCATTCTTAAAAATCAATATTAATTAGTTTTTAAAAACACGATAATAACAATTTAGTACATCTTTCAGTTTGTCAAGTGGTATGCTGGGGTAAATAGGTCTTTAAAGTCATCGGTTAGTATATTATTAACATTATTATTTATGTAAATTATAACATTATTATTAATAATCCAGATGTAACTTTGTTATGGTCGTGAAAATCATTTTTAAATATTTACAAAGTAAGATGACGGGTTCAATCATGTATCACATGTGATAAATCGAAATTTAATTGGATTTTTCTGAAATTTAGGAAAATAAGTATTGTACGGTAGAATATGGTGATTAGAAATTTTTAATCTTTTATTAAAAGATATGACTTTTTGAATAATAGTATTATAGGTAGATTTGCTAAAAACTTGTAATTATCAGAACTCGTAAGCTCAGTATCTAGTATATCTATCTATCTCTCTCTCTATCTAAGTCTAAATTGTTTTTACAAAATAAGAGGGGTGATAGTACCCATCCAGACGAGCAATAATTACCATGGAACATAGGGTCGCATTCCACTTTGAGAGACAGAAAAGAGTAAAATTAGAATTTCAACATGAACTTACAATAGTGTTGGGAAAGCGAATGAACGATACCAAAAGTTGCACAATCTGATTTATTGATCAGAGAAAAACTCACAGCAAGTGCTCAAAGTGGCGGCCATGCGTGTCGTTGCACAGTTCACACCGGCGAAGGAATGACTGGCGCACCCTCTCGAAGATTCCTGGTGTTGTGTTAATTTTGTCTGCGGCAATCGCTACGAGATCTTCAGCCGAGTCCACAGGCGTCTGGTACACTAAAGATTTCATGTGCCCACAGAAGAAAAATTCCAGTGGGTTGAGGTCCGGTGAGCGAGGAGGCCAAGCCACTTTGAGCACTTGCTGTGAGTTTTTCTCTGATCAATAAATCAGATTGTACAACTTTTGGTATCGTTCATTCGCTTTCCCAATACTGTAAGTTCATGTTGAAATTCTAATTTTACTCTTTTCTGTCTCTCAAAGTGGAATGCGACCCTATGTTCCATGGTAGTTATTGCTCGTCTGGATGGGTACTATCACCCCTCTTATTTTGTAAAAACAATTTAGAATCACCCTGTATATATATATATGGTAAGTCTAAATTGTTGTCTCTCTCTCTCTCTCTCTCTATCTATCTCTATATATATATATATATATATACACTGCTGGCCACCCAAATTGCAACACCAAGAAAGACAAGAGATATCACAACAAAATTTATTTTGTAGATAACATGTTGACCAAGTATCAAATGATTAAATTTATAGACTTCTGTGAAGTGTGGTTCCTGCCAAAATCAGTAGCCAGAGTAGCCGCCATTGTTGTAGATCACCGCTGCCACACGCCTCGGCATTGATTCAAAGAGACTTTGGATGTGTTCTTGGGGTACAGCAGACCAAGCAGCTTCCACACGTTGCCAAAGTTGATCTGGTGTGGCAGCTGGGGATGTATTCTGGGTCAATCGTTGAGCAACCATGGACCACATGTTTTCTATCGGCGAAAGATCCGGAGAGCGAGTTGGCCAGGGAAGCAATTCAATCTGGCGATTGACGAAGAACCCTTGGAAATGCGTGCCACGTGTGGTCACGCATTATCCTATTGAAATATGGCTGTGGGCAAGCCCTGGAGGTAAGGAAGGACAACTGGCTCCAACACCTCGGAGATGTAGCGCTGGCTGTTTAAAGTACCGGCAATGCGTACTAGAGGAGTGCGAGAGCGATATCCAATACCGCCCCATACCATAATACCCGGTGCAGGACCAGTGTGGCGGTGCATAACGCAGCTGTTCAGCATCCTCTCTCCACGGTGTCTCCAGACTCGAATCCGACCATCGTGGTGTTGCAGACAGAAGCGTGACTCGTCAGTAAAGACAATTTTATTCCATTCTGCCGTCCACATCCTTCTTTCATCGCACCATTGGCGGCGGAAACGTCTGTGGTTCTGCGTCAAGGGTAGACGAAGCAATGGACGTCTTGCGGACAGACCACTCTGCTGTAAACGGCGTCGAATGGTACGCGCAGACACTGGATGATGCGGTACAGACTGAATGTGCTGTGCTATGGTTCGTGATGTGGCTGAGCGATCCGTCACTGCCATACGCACAATATGCCTGTCATCACGTGAAGTGGTGCACTGAGGTGGATGCGATCGAACACGTCGGTCCGTCGTACCCTCCTGCATCCAACGATCACATATCCTTATTACAGTTGTTTGGTTTCGTCCAACACGACTACCGATTTCCCTGAAAGATAATCCACAATCTCGGTAGGCCACTATCCTTCCTCTGTCGAACTCGGATACTTGATCAAAAGATGATCGCTGTTTTCTACGAGGCATAATTGATCGTTTTTTTGAAAAAACCACAAGAAAAACACAATTGCCGTACTTGAAATCGTCGAAATCTCCAAGCCTTAAATAGCGCTTTGAAGTGGCGCCACAGGCGCGCGTGATGTGCGTATATATATATATATATATATATATATATATATATATACACAGAGAGAGAGAGAGAGATAGATAGATAGATATTGCTTGTCTGGTAGTTATTGCTCGTCTGGATAGGTACTATCACCCCTCTTATTTTGTAAAAACAATTTAGAATCACCCTGTATATGTATATATATACATATGTCCGCCTGTCAAAGCATTATGAGATAACATTGGAATATATTTTTGGGACGCTGTATTAAAACTGTTTTAAATAAAAATTACTAAAACAGGTGTTATCCAAAATTTGCAAAATGAGTTAACTTCCGTTTTTCCCGCTTTTAAAACGAAGGATGCAGTCTATGTCTGAATAAGAAAAAAGACTAAATATTTTAAATTTTTAAATATTTATTTTAAACACCACACGCATAAAAATTTAACAACACTAAAACGATGTCAGAGGGGCTTTAGAAGCCCTGAACATCAAAATTGTTCACATCAAGACATGACGTCTCCTTTCTTTCTGCTTCCAAACGATTCTATTTTTTACTTCCTGTTCGATCTTGCTTTTTCTTAAATCCCCAGTACGTCACAGGGGGAAATGGGCGAAACACACTTCTGTGGCTCCATCTAATATTTCTAGTTTTTCTGACTATACAATGAACATTGAACCTTTTTCTACCAAGGTGCAGAGATATTAGAAGTGATATTATACATATAACTCTTTTCTAAAGAAATTATTTTAAAATAACTCTGTACGTTTGAAATAAAAATTTTTTGATTTTTTTCCTTTAACACAAATTGCTGTAGGTATTTCAATTTTTTTATTCAAATAAGTATTTGAATAAAAAAGGTTAAAGAATAAGGTGTTAAATATTTTAAAAGCTGAAATTGTGAAAAATAAATGGTACATAGGAAAATAAGAATCTAAAAGACGATAGTAGAATTATCACCTTATTCTCAAATTGCCGTATAGCAAGAAACCCGTATGAACAGATAAACACGTATTGTCACAGTTTTGAAGCGCAAAATGAAATGAGTTCAGAGGAAGAACCAACAGTCCAATTCAAACCGCGTAACAACTGACACTCCATATTGTCATACGAGCTGTATACTGAAGAATTTCGATGTTCAAAAAAATCAATTTGCATAATTAGATTTTGTATTTTTAGCATAACTATACTGTTTAATACTGTGATTTGAAGTATAAAATTATTTAGAAAAGATTCTTAAAATTTCATTACTTAATTATATAAAAATTAACCTAACAGATGAAAAACAGATACTTTTTATATGGTATGTGACTACACTACGTATAGTACCCCAAAGAGATTTTTAAAAGATTTTGGCTATACAAATGAGCTCATTTTAATGATATATAAGTCTAAATTTTGAAATTGAGTTCCTGAACAAGTAATTTTGTGGGTTATGTTGTTTCTCTCTGAACTTTTCAAATGTTACCACTCGCATCTCATCAAGTATGTACATTGTATTTTTTCAAATGGTTATTGTAAAATACTAATTATGGGATTTTTAAAATTTAATTGAGTTTGCAATAGAAACATAAAATGCACATATACATCACAAAACTTAAAAAAAGACGGCTTTTTGTACATTTTTATCTATATTCTTCTCTTCAATTTTTTCGAAAAGATGACACTGGCAACTTAAACATAAGTAGTGAAAGCCTAAAATATGACATGTGAAATTCCTACGTGTATTTTGAATTTATTGGTGCAATGAACAGCTGCATGGCTCACGTTTGCTAACTGAAAACTTACAAAAACATACTCAAGAGATCAAACTATAATTAGTTTTCTTATTATTTAGCCATTAAGTACAGAAACCTTTTTGCTAAGTACAGTCTTTAAAAAGAAGAAACGAAAAATATCCTACCACAACCCATTTTAACACTAATTACCTACATATACTATATTGTTCGACTCAAAGATTTACAATACGCATTAACCTCCAGCTATTCCAGAGTACAATACTTGAGAAAGTGGTGTGTTATAATATTGAGATGCTTTTTAATTTTCTTTATATAAATATGAATGACACGTTTTTCTGCATAATGTACGGTTAGTTCATTAAATAAGCGTTTGTTTGAGTGACTACTTCCGGGCATTTAAGAGACATGTAATGAAGTGCATTTTTTCGTCGCGAAAAGAAATCGATGGAAAAAACTGTATCTAATATTTTCTGTCTTCAATACCGGAATGTGAGATTTTTCTTCGGCTTAAGTCAATGAAAGTTTTCATGCAGATTTGATATGAATATATTATCACTTCTTATTGCCGTCAGCGTTGATATAAGACATTTGCATGTGTAAGTATAGAAAGTATAGATCTACAAGAAACTATTCAATATTTGAATATATTTTTGTGCATCTGAAGAAATGTTTTCTTTAAAATACAAATAATATTCGTAAGTTACTTATTTCTATATAATGTATATACAATTTAGACAAGGAACTAATGTTCATACACTAATAGATCCAAAGTAATGTCTATGATGAAGTGGATCTCATAAATAAAACTGCACTTTTCAAACTAAAATTTAAGCGGGCTTTGAAAACTGGCAAGTGAACACCATCAAACAACCAGGAAACTTAGTGATCCATCTAATTAAATATTCAACTGAAAATAATATCAATAATGTGATATATTTAAATTTTAGATGTTACGTAAATGGAAAGTCATATTTGAAGCAGTCGTGTGAGGAATTTTGAACACATCGAATTATATCCCACTTGCATGTGTCAAACCGTTAGTTTACAAATAGGAAAACTTCTGTCATCCGTTCACTTACAGAAATGCCTCGCAACAATCAAGTTTCTAATGACAAGATGAGACAAATAGATTATCTTTTTGGTTTGTAAAGTAATGAGGAGTGGAAACGCCAATTATAAAATTTCATTAGAAAGTGAAATGGTGATTCCACGGCATAAAAACGTCTTGAAAGGCAGAAATAACTAAAAAGATTATACAAAATTGTGTTCGTTTGATTCGAAAATGGCTCTAGGTTTCTCAGCGTTTCTACAGAACCGTTTACTACAGTTTATTGGATTATTTTTGGTTCGTTAGGATGTATCGTGCCAGATTAAAAGGAGAGTTTTTAAGGCCGAACACGTATGTTTTCACAGTTGACGAGGACGTTGCGACCATATATGACACGCGCAATTAGTATTTACAACAAAAACGAAAACATAACATGGTAGAAACAGGGGAAAACACATCCACCCTGCCTCGAGCATTAACAGGAAGTCTCATGCTTCCCTCTGTTCTCCGCACTGCAGCCCTTCGATTACAGTTAGGGGTATTGATATCGCTTTTCATTATTGAACCAGAAAAGTTCACTTTTGAGCTCTTAAACGCACTTTTTCTCAAAACTTACATCAGTGAGATGGTTCTTATTGCCATACTTCTAAAGACTAAGTGGGCTGCATCCCCTAGGGTGATGGATTTTTGGCTTGCGTTAATTTCTACGTAGTTATTTTCAAAGTAGCGTTAGGCTCCAATTGGCTCTTTTTTAAATACCTAATTTTTAGGAATGAGTATCCTCTTGGAAATCTGGTGTCTGATCTGCGGGCCGGGCAAGCCTATCTGGAAAGCTGTATCTGTCATAAGAGCCAGGTAAACCTATTCAGAAAGCCTTATCAGAACTGCGGGCCTGATAAAATATTTAGTAGGACATATCTGGTTTGCTGGCCTGAGATCAATCCATTCGCTATAACTGATTTATTTTACATGTACGTTTTTGTAGACGGGCTGGTTAGACCTCATCTTGACGAGAACAGCTTTTCCTCAAGTAACTAAGAAATTTATAAGTTAGTTCCTCGCTTTGAATTGTTACTAATTAATGACTCGCTTTAAATTGCTAATAATTTAATACAATGCGCAATTTACCAGATGATCATGATCTGATATAAATATATAAACATCTCGGGTTATATCATGAATAGGGTGGCATATTTTAGATTCACCTATTAGTACAAGAATCAGTTCCGTACTTATTGTTGTGGGCTAGATGACAGATGGATCAAAAGGACGAATTTATTTTCAGTGACGAGAAGTTCAGCGCAGCTTGTCCATTTTTGAACCTTGTGCCATAAAACCCAAATCAACCTACCAACCCTGGAATGATTTAATAGAAAAAAACGTTTGATGTCCTAATGAGCTTTCCAATGGGGCAACGGAAGCTGCTTTCTTGGTGTCCTGGCAAGACGATCTCAGAAATCACCGTTATAAACGTTACCGAATCATTAACGGGGATGCATTTGTATTCAAACACCATAATTCAAATGTCTTGTATCAACAAAAAGACGATTTTATTTAAATCGTGTGACCGTGATGGATTGGTCTGCAATCACCCAAATTGAGAACCTTTGGTAATATTTTATCTTGTGGATGTAAATGGAGATATTTGCAGGTCTGAAAGGTTTGGTAGACAAGAAAGACTGAGCGTAGCTGTTTTATACTTCGTCCAGTGCAGTTACAAAGTTTCGTAGAATGACCAATAAGGTTTTCAGAGTGATGAAGAAAACGCCAGTACTATTTGAGTAAAAGTAAACCTTACTAATGCGTTTGTACTTTTGAAACATCTTTTGGGGCACCTTTGTAATTTCGATTAGAATAATTACTATTACGAGGTTATGGTGTGTAGTGCGCAGTATAATTATCAATTGATATGTAATAAATTATGGAAATAATGTGAAGGAAATAGGTATGTACATACGAATACAATTATGAAAGATAGTAAATTACGCTTTAAAGGTATTACCTTTAATAATTTATTTAGATAAAATTATAGGATATTTATAACAATGATGATTATATCACTTGTTTGTGCAGTATGTTAAACATAGTATCCATAATTACTCGATGTATGAATTCAACATTTCGTATCCGTCCTAAAAGTTTCGATATATCTTCTGTTAAAAGGTTTTAGGATGTTCCAAGTGACAGATGTCTACGGGGGTTCTAAAAGGGAGTCCGTAACAATCTTAGACAAATCACAAAATAATGCAAATTTCAAAGTAACTTAGAAATACACACTCCCATGGCATTCTCTATCACGTAGACAGGTAGGTAAATAATCGACGCCTCTTTGTCTCTTACATCTTGATGTTTGACTACATAGTAACCCTTGCCTCATGTGCAGCGAGAGAAACTGTCCAGCAGTCTGGGTGGGAGAAATCAGGTTTGCTCATTAGCTGGGACGTAAGTTGTTAAGAGGATACGTCTGGGAAGATAGAGGAATGCCAAGAGATGATTAGTCATTCATATCAAAGAATGCTGAGTTCCCTCGGAAAAAGCCTTCTGGAAAGATATGTGGGGTGTTTTCAAATGTGGATCTCAAGAACAACTGAAGTATTAATATCGTTATATAATAAAATTTAAACGATAGTTTATTAGCTATATAGAATACATAATACATTCACGAAACAGTCACAACAGTTGTAATATTTCTAACTGCCTTTCATATATATATATGCATTCATCAATCAATTCCTCTTTAACCCTCCTAGTGGTTGTGTCGAAGAGGTATCTTGCCATTTACAAAGCTGACCTAGATCTTGATGGGCGAGATATCTCGTCATTAGAAAAAACTGACCAGATCTTGATCTCGCCATCATAAAAAGATACAATATCTTGAGATATCTCGTCATTAGCAATATTGGTCAGATCTTGAAGGAAGAAATATGTCGTTGAAACCTCTTGCAGGGTTAATACTCGTCTTTCCTTAGCATGCCATGAATACAATACACCAAAATATCAAAAGAATATTCATCTCTCCGTTCTGCAAAAGTCACTTTATCTTTCTTATTTTTATCCATGAATCTAAGCAATTAAATGTTAATTAGACAATACCAGCTAGGATATTTAAAAAATAAAAGGGGGAAAATAAGCGAGTTTGGGACGTAATGTACAATCGCCTCACTTTCAGTTTCCTATTCGAGGAAGAATTCTATTTCGAGGAAGGAAAGGCACAGCTTCTTCCTCAAAGTAGAATTAATACATGTGTGCCAAAAATAAGTTCATTCATTAACGTTAGAGATCGTGACACTTTTTAGCATGGCGCAATTATATTTGCATTTCGAATACAAAAATGCTTAGCTGGAAGAAACTACGAATGGAACCATTCTATTTCTGTTGGTAAAGCGGAAATTAAAAATGAAATGCTGACTGTCTTTGAATAGAGTGCAATCTGTTTGTTTGAAGAGTTACCGGAATGCATACTATATTTTTATTTGTATGCGTTTTTACTTAATTTGAAGTAAAACTATAAAAGAACAAACCTTCCAAAATACTTATTCACTCATTCTAAACATTGAGATTGCGTCTAGAGTTTAAAAAGTCAGATAAATGAAGTGCTGGAGAAATCTTTTTTTTAGCCAGAATGGATCCTTTTACTCAGATCCTTTAAATTCATAGCTTTGACTTAGAAGAATTATTCAATGAATTTGAAATATCCTAAAAGACAATAGTTACGCATGGTAACACATGAATAAAAAAGAAGCATTACTTAGAATCTCTGTAAGCAGTCCAAGTTAAAAACTGTTTTGCAGATCAAATAATTTCTTCATTTATTACTGAATGTTAAATGTCAGTTGAAAGTTCCCTTTTCTGTGAAAAGCCTTTCTTATAAGTAATTCCGAATTCTTCTATTTATATTTAAAATGGTCGAAGAGAACAAATAAAGATGAATTTTGCTAACGATGCTACTGCATTTCATTTGTGTGTAAAAACATAAAAGTAACTTTGGATATTGAAATGTATTCATTTTAGCGATTCTTTGACGACAGAGTAAAATGATATCCGTTCAAATAATCAAGCGTCATGCCAGATTGCTTTGCTTATTGACTCAGTGTTTTGTGAAAGCTAATTGGAAAAACGGAGTCGTAAGCATACGTGAAGTCAAAAGTAAAGCATGAAAAGGAGAGTAATGCATTCAAAACGAAACTGATGAGTAGTTTAGAACATATTAAAATGGAATTCGTTAACATTTTAAGTTGTATCGTACATTGAGTGACCAACTTGTAGGCTTTACCAATTGGGGAGTCTTTAAGTTGATGAGTAAAATGAAACATATTTTAAGAAACCTACTTTTTGTAGATTCGATTGCAATGCACTTACTTATGACTGGCGTTTCGATTCACGTTTATCACTTAACATACTGAACATACCTTTAAACCCTAGTGTAATTAGCCCTAGTGTAGCAAAAAATTAACAGTAGAGGCAAATCAAAACAAACTCTGGTTTGTAATGAAGTTCCATGCCAAATTTACTTTGTATCGATCACCCAATCTAAATAAGGACTGGGAATAGAGGAATACTGTTCCGTGATGCAAAATTGGGCATTTGGGTAAAATAAACTTTTGTCCTATAAGTTGGGTAAAAGGGACAACATTTAATTGTTTAACCCTTCAGGTGGACACGGTTATCCTAGATATATATACAGAATTAATTGAGACTTTCTAATGAACCAGTTATACAATTGAAACTATCTATTTTCTTAACTTAAGGATTTTGCACAGTAGAAGTTTGGTTTGTCCTACATTTTCGCTACATTCTTGTCATTTTTCGCTACACCTGCACAATAAAAAAAATAGTTGACTGTAAGCGAGATTTTAGATCTCTTATCTGACAGATGCATCTCGTCTACTCGCGTACGTTTCTAGTTTCTTCTGAAGTTGTGTATTTTTTTCAGAATAATCTATTTTGACATGATGCAATTATTTTTTACGTTGTTTTGAATTGAAACTATTTTTCTTTTCGCGCCGCTTTCATTTTAGTTTTTAGATGCACCTCGTCTTGAGTAAATTTCAAAATCGTGATATTTAGTACTTTAATAAATAAATGATTAATTTATTAAAAATATCAAAAATTACTCTTATTGTATATAGTGCATACATTTTGTTTCTATTTTATTTTTTCAGTGCACTTTTACTCTTTTAGTTGCGATTTTGTCTCAGGTTTTCGGGTTTTATGGCGCAAGGGCCATATTTGTGTAAGCTGTGCCAAACAACGTTAAGTAAAAGGGACATACGCAAAAGAAAAGCTTTACTGAGACAGAAGAGAGACATACACCTTGAGAGGAATCGAACCTGCGCCGCCTGCAACTCGCAGTCGCATGTTGTCGCAGTCGTAGTGGTCAAACCCACTGAGCCACGGTTGCCCGATTTTTATCTCAGATGGTCTACCGAAGAGTTAGACCTCACTCTCGCTAACATTAAATATTGTTATACTAATCCAATGTTGTTTTCACATTTAGTAAAATTATAAAAATCATTTATATCAAATCAGAAAGACTAGTATATTTTAACATTAAGTAGCCCACCAGACCGACGTTTCTTACAAAAGTTAATATTCACGATAAATTGATCCAGTTGTACGAAATTGAAGTATAAGTATTCGCATTCACTATTTTATCTAGAAAAATACAATATATTTTTTATTTTACTATAGACGTTTCAAATATCAGCCCAAATGGCAAAATTAGTTTTAAATATGTTACAGTGAGAGTAGATTTCATTGACTACGGACATACCCAGAGTGGAGCAGTGCCAGTTGATTCTAATCAGAAAAACAAACTTTCTCTAGTGAAGCCTACATTCCTAGCCTAAGGCAGTGGATGTTGATGTAACAAAGTTCGTTTTCTACGAAGGCAATATAGGATTTATGCCATTTTCAGAAGCATATACAGTAATGTTAGCCACCATACTGAAAAGCAGAATAAAATAACCGAAGATGCGGCTTATACACTACCTGACATTGAAAATGCAACACCCAGGAGTGCGCAGAACTGGATGAAATTTACAGGGTAGACGCAGCTCACCGAGATATGTAAATGATGCAAACTGTGCAGCTGTCCCGCGCACGGCGAGTGAAAAACCAGGGAAGGAACCTGCAAAAGTGGTCAGTTTCGCGCCGCTCTGTTTGCCAGGTAAATCAAGTTGCAATTTGCTTTTTTGTCTCAGAGGAAACGTCAAGTTGCGGAGATTGCCAGGACGCCGCCAATCAAGGCAGTTCCAGCAAACAGACGACTTCACGAGGGGTATGGTGATTGGCCTCAGAAGGGCAGGTTGGTCCATACGTCAAATCTCAGCAGATACCCACCTACACGCGTCCAAGGTGCACCGGTTGTGGCACAGATGGTTGGACCAAGGGAATGTGACACGTTTGAGGGGTTCCGGTGCAGCCAGAGTGACGTCAGCACGCGTGGACCGACGCATCTGCCGGCAAGCATCGGCGGCCCCGCAAGCCACGTCTGTCGCCCTTTTGCAGCATGTGCAGGACACCCTTGATGCTCCCATATCGTCCAGGACCATTATCCACCGATTGATCGCTGGCGGCCTGCACTCATGGCGCCCGTTGAGACGACTGCCATTGACCCAACAGCACAGACGTCTCCGTTTGCAATGGTGTCGGGATAGAGCCACGTGGACCACGGAATGGCACAGGGTGGTGTTCTCAGACAAGTCACGCTTCTGTTTTAGTAATGACAGTCACCGTGTACGAGTCTGGCGCCGACGTGGTGACAGGGCCAATCCGGCCGCATCTGTGGAACGCCATACCGCGAGGCAACACGGTATAATGGTTTGGGGCGCCATCGCCTACGATAGCAGGTCACCTCTGGTCCGTATTCAGGGCACTATGACGGCCCAACGATACGTGGATGACGTGCTGCAGCCGGTGACACTACCTTTCCTTCAGGGGGTGCCCAATGCCATTTTCCAGCAGGATAACGCCCGGCCGCACACGGCACGCATCAGCCAACATGCCCTGCAAGGTACCCAGGTGCTTCCCTGGCCAGCTGTCTCCCTTGATCTCTCACCTATCGAACATTTCTGGGACGTCGCTTGCATGCGTTGCCACCGGCACGTTCAGAAGACGAACTCTGGCAAATGGTTGACAGGGAATGGGCAGCCATCCCTCAGGACACCATCCGCACGCTCATTGCGTCTGTACCTAGACGTGTTGCTGCCTGTATCGCTGCTCGCGGTGGTCCTACAACCTACTGATCAGACGTTCTTGCTGCTCAGTGGAAAGGTGTATAATGTTGCAATAAAGATCACTTATTGCTCGTTGCTGTCTCTCTCTCTGTTTGCCAAATTTCATCACTTTCTGCCGACTCCTTCTTGGTGTTACATTTTCAATGTCAGGTAGTGTATTTCGAATCCTAATGACAAGGATGAAAAAATATTATAAATAGGGTATTTTAATTTAGTACTAAGCAACATAGGTATCTTAATTAAATATTATTGAAGACAGTAAATACGAATTTGTAAATATTAGAGTGGGAGCATGTTCATTTACTGTAGATTTAAGACTTTTAAAAACGTGGGGAGATGTATTCCGCGAAAAACAATTTTTGACGCTGCCAAAAAAAAGTCGAATTTGCATTAACGCAGGAGAAATCGATCCTACAAAGTTTCGACCACGTAAGCAACTTCCAGCTAGATATGTGGCGCGTTGCAATAAAAAACTGTCAACAGACACGCAAATTATTATATAGATTCAATTCAAAGGAAACAATCTTATATTCACACTAGAATCAGGTTCCCATTGACCACATAGTCCAATTTCACTGTGCTGACCTTTCTTGTGTACAACAAATGTTATTGAGTGTGCGGTATGTTCTACAGCTTAGGGTAATGAGTGGTCGAATGTTCATATCAGCCCGTTTTAAGTTCTCTTTCAAGGCATTCAAGTTGAGAAAGCGACCAACATACACAACAGACTTCCAAGTATCCCCACAGCCAAAAGTCGCATGAAGTGATGTCCGGGGAACCAGCCGGTTATGTCGTCGGAAAGAACTGACTGATAACCCTCTTATTACTGAAATGCTGGCGTAGAAGGCGCTGTGCCAAACGGTGTATGTGTGGCCTGCTCCATTCCACATGAAGATGATCGAGTCCAAACAATCGTTGTGCAATTGAGAAATAATAAAATTTGCCAGCATTCCTCGATAATTCTCTCCGGTAATGGACAGGTTGCTGGACCCGTAGGACCCAGACGCTCAAAAAAGTATGGTCCTAGAATAAAATCGGCTGTGAAGCCACACACACCACACAGTTATTTTTGGAGAATGCAGTGAAACGTTGAGGATGTTCAGATGCCCAAATTCTGCAGTTGTGGGCTTTGACCGACCCTTTCATAAAAAGTGAGCCTCATACCCTCACAATAATCCATTTTATATGCTTTTAATGCAAACTGTTTTCGACACCAACAGCATCAAATTTCCCCTATCGGTAATGTTTTGAACTGTTTTTTCGCAGAATACATCTTCTCAATGTCTTTAAAAGTCTCAATACCAAATCTGGTTCCATTCCGTTTTTTCCATTGAGCTACAGATATTCCAAAGAGTGAAAGTTATTTTATGGCCACCCTGTAGTTTAGTATTGCAACTTATTTTCAATTCTTATTATAATCCTAAAAGCTATCGTACATGAAATACCGTTTCCTGGTTTAAAATATTAAACTGACGGAACTGTAAATTGAATTCTATTTAGCATTTACCCTTAATTAAACTTCAGTTTGATAATTTTGAATACCTTTCTTCCAACCGATTGCACGGTGATAAAAGACAATCTTACAACATTTTTAAAGCATATGCCAGTTGTTAATAAATCACTATTAGATAAGAAATAATTTAAAATGTAATTTGTAAATTAAAAGCCTTTAACATGTACTAATATTTGAACTAAAATGTTGTATTTGTCTTTGCATTTATATAAAAGTTTTCAAATGACTTTACAAATCCGACGTGTTGAGTCCCTTTGAGTATTTTTATCTTATATAATTATTTTGCAATAATATTTTTTCTAAACATGAAAACGTATTCTATATTGATTATTCAACCTCAAATAAACTACCTGGTTAATGAGTGTCAACATTCGAAAGTTCGAGTTGATCATGATCTTTTTACGCTCAAGAATGTGCTTTCACTGATAGCAGGGAGCATCCCATAGTTACTGTCATCACTCACTGAAGAACTACTTTGTTAAATATACGTCTACATTGCTTCTCAATGCACGCACAAAATGTGTCATCATGAATGCAATTACACGATAAAAAATGTAATTGATATGAACAAGATTTAGTAATTAAGTTCATCCGTTTGATATTTTGAAACAAGATTTAAACAAGAGGCTGAGCTACAGCATAACATCTGTTGGATCAAAGCGACGAAAGCTCATTTTCCTTCAATGCTCACTCGGAATGCATTTTTCTGAGTTCTTTTGAAATAATCTCGCGGAAAATATTTACTGATGGAAACCAAAAGACAGTATACAATTTGAGAAGCATATCAGAGAGACCACATGGAATATTTTAAAGCTATTTCTTATAAAGAGGAACAATCTTATTTGGATAACAAAAGCATCAGCAAAACCCTATACAGAAGTATGTCGACTTGTGAGTAGTGCAACTTCCTTCTCCAGTGTTATTTGCATGGCAGCCGATGTTACTTGAAAATGACCTATTTTACACGTTACTGAATGTATATGTCCTGAATTTAAAATGTTTAGTTTTGTTCAATATGAGAGTCAATTTGAAGTTAAGCTCTAGAATGAGGGGAAATAAAGTTTCGATGCTGGAAATTTTTAAAGCTCCTCTTCGTGATAAAGTACCCGAAATAGCACACAAACAACGAATGGTCTATGTAAATTATTTGAATATTATACGTGACTGTGCCTCCAAAAAGTGAAGTATTGTGAAACACCTAACAGTGATGGTTTATTTTTCTATAATATGATAAAGACAAGTATTTAATGATTGTATAAGTTTATTATATAATTTCTTTAACTCATGCAATAAGATGTTTAGTATTTGTAGCATACGTTAAATGACTAAGTCACAGCTCACGCACTCATACGTAATGCTTAGCAAACTATATCGAAGGCTAGAGAGTGAATGCATAGGACTTGTAGAACCATATAAAAAGAAAACGAACCAGATCATTCTATTAACCAGGAATATAGAAGTGCTTTCCTTTCAGGACTCAATAGCATCTTTATTCAAAAGAATTTATAAATTTATTAACATTTACGTACTTATTTCATGTCTAGGCTACTCAAAGAATAATTCTTATATGAAATATGGTAAAAGGATTCACAATTTAAGAACATTGCAATTTTTTAAACATCTTTATAGTCGTCTTATTTTTGTAGAATATATACTCAAACTGTCTTTTTCAATAAGTTAGGATAATACAAAATTATGCGTTTTCTTAGCATGCTAATTTATAAAATTTAGTCTTCTAATCTTATGTTATGTGTTTAGCATATGTTTGTTTAATCCTCTGAGGGGTTCACACTCATAAATCCACCTTCCAATCTGCAGTCTTCCTCTTGTATGACGTATAACCAATTTTGACCTTCCTGACCAATATAATCTTTTCAAATGATTCTATTTCTAGGAAAGGACTAATATATTCTTTCTAAAGGATTCTATTCTAAACAAAGGAGCAATAAAATATTTTCACAGGATTCGATTTTGAGGATTACACATAGGCATCTTTTCTTAGAATAGGCCTCTGTGTGTGATGTGCGTATGGTTCCGTTTACGATTCATCATATTTTAATTGACTGTCCAACTTTTAATCATCACCGTCATAAATATTTTAATAGACATATTTTAACATTACAAGATTTGATTGGGGAAAATCCCCATTCAAATCTTCTCATTTTTAAATGATATTGGCCTTTTAAACCTCATATGACATTTTTACTATTCGCAACTATTAATCATACCTTTAATTCTATACATCTTGTTGCTGGTTAACCTGTTTTAAAATATCAATTCATATCATCTACGATTTTACATTAATTATGGCAAATTTTAATCTTATGCTTTCCATATCTTCAATTAAATTTATTTTCTTCTCCATACACTACGTTTCTGTACTCCTATTAATATACTTTTTATTGCAGGTTTGGCCCTATTTTCCAAAACTGCCCATATTAATTGGTTTTTATTTCATCTTGTTTGGCGCAGCTTGTCCAATACTGGGCCTTCCGCCATAAGACCCAAATCAACCAACCAACCATTCATTTTAAGGAAAGGAACAATGGAATCTTTCTAAAAGTTGAAAAAATCCATGGATTCTGTCAACGAATCAATGTAGTGATCTAGTCATTAAGCATGTTGTGGGGTGAAATTAATACTACAATTCTCGGAAATCTCGCAAGACTCAGAAGGTTAAACTAATCTCAAGTATTTCAAGTATAGGGTAGCGTCAATTTTTGAACACTTCTACTCAAAGTTCTGTTTTAGGTATCCATAGTTTGCATAAATTATTAATTCTAGAACTTTGTGCATATCTATAAAATTCATTTTCTAAAAAAATCCACTATTACTGCAGATTAAAGGACAGTTTATTTCTATGGACATTAAATCTGTATTGAAATAAGATATACACATGAAAGACATTTATATTAGAAAATAAATTCGTGTGTTCAGAAAGAGGGCAGTATGTAATAAAATTTAAGTATCATCAAAGCGAAATCTAAAAGTTTCAATAAACATCTAATAAAATTAAAGAATCAAATTTATCTTAAGTTTTTAAAACTATTCCCTCTACTCGTCAGCCGGAAAGGATGTACTTCGAGTTCCCTAATCTCAAATAAACTTTGAGACTTAGAAGAGCCATTTGAGCATCAATCAATATTCAAAGAGGCTTTCATACAGTCAAGTGACTTTATTGATTGAAGTGCCAATAAATCTCCTAACCAGCCGTATAAGAAATTTTGTAAATTATACGGCTGATTAGGAGATTTTGATATTCACACACTCCATGAATTATAACCAAATGCTAAAAGTTTATAAGGTGTCAGTTTATTTGTCTAATGATTGAATATATTTTATTCGATACACCATATATGTATTATAAACATTAATTCAGGAACAGCAGAATTCAATGCCGACTCTCGAACAATACATTGTTAGATTTTTCTCAAGTGAATTTTTCGATAAATGAAGCTGGATATACAACACAAATAAAATAATCAAACTTATAAACAAACTAGTACGTAATTCTTTTTATATATGATAGCGATGAGTTTTGTGATCTTTTACCAATTATTACACTAGGGAATCTATATTGAGTACATCAATTGTTCATTTTTTAGGGTTCAATTAACCCTTGTGTAACAAAAATGACCTAAAGTGATAAACCGTCCCTTTCTTGATTATTATGTTTATTTTAAATTCCTGTCTCAGTTTCAGTGTTATTCACTTGTTTTTTAAATCATAACAGAAAATAAATATTTTTGAGACATTTCTGTTTTTAAAAATAATTTGAAGCCTTTTGTATTTTAAAGCATACTTATATAGATAAATTAATACGAAGCAATTTATTCACAACCTACACTAAAGATTATGATTTTAAATTTGTGCTCTCATCTCCATTTTTAATTAGCGTCTCAAACTTTTCTTTATTAACTTAACTTTTGTATAAGTTATAATACGAGTAAGCTTTCATGGCATTCAAATGTTGACTGACTAATCCAGTGGCTAGAATATTTAAAACATTTAGACCGAAGCAGTTTTTTAAATGTGTACCACATACACCATATTGAGTAAAATATATATAATTATTTGTGGTTGAATAATAAAAATGTTTGAATGTTATTCAAGATAACATCTTTATTATGAAATCTAGCTACCTGAGAAATATTCTACAGATTTAAATTTTTCAAAGGATGTCTAATATCTATAAGTGACAGTATTAAATATATGAAGGTTCAAAAAGATGTTTTTCGACAAAAAGTTAAAAAAGAACAAAGGATATTACCAAAACTCATTAGAGATCACTTGCATTTTAAATCCAGAACTGATTTTTGTGGGTAAAAGACGTTTTAAATTTTGTGTTCGATTCTAATTATGTATGAAAGAACGAATTTTTGGTTTGTGAAAATGTTTTTTTTAGTCTTTTTTTAGTGGAATTTTCAAATTATCTTGTGTCTGCTGAGAAGGAAATCATTTACTAGATGCATTTTTAAAATTATGCTTAGGAAGTGTATCTACGCGCAAATTTGTACTCAACTTTTAAATGTTTTGAGCATGCCTTGCACTAGTGTTGCATAGTTGCTCAAGAATATCTTAAAAATTGAAGCATAGATGCACCATGAAATTAAAGATTTACCACCTTTCAGGTATTGAATTCGTGATATGATATATATTCCAAATTTTGAGCTATTGCATATTCCAGTTTCTACTTTTTCTACACTTATATATCTGTATCTTGGTAGAAAAATGGCCAATGTCCATTTTGCAAGTGTTTAGTAACAGCTGATTTAGTATTTTTGTTTTCCTTTTATAATACAATGAGCAAAAATCTATTTCCAATGTTTTGATGCTTTCAGAATGTATTGACAGGACATTTTTTTTAAAACTATCATACCTTGATTTGTAGACATGATAAAATCAGTGAATTTGGGCATTGGTCCTTTTTATACTAAGGTAATGAGAAATGGTATGCGATGAACAGAAAATACATTTGAAGCAATAGTCATCTTAGCCAAATGGCTTAACGAGTTAGTTCCATCTTGATATAGAGTGTAGGGAACTGTCTATCATCCAATGGCTTGTTTATTATGCTTTCTTTTGAATCTCATGTCACATACAGATAATCGTCCTAGCATACCATAAGGAGATAAAAATTCTTAGCTGTCTGCAAGAAATTTACTATTTTAACGCGAAAGCAATTACTTAGGATTGAAGAAAGGTCTTTTGATATTATTTTAAAGGTTTTGTTTAGAGGGAAATTGGAAGAGATGAATATCAACTATCACTTTACAAGGAAACACGTTTCAAGAGGCAGTTTGGAGACGTCCATATAAGCTATCGTGTCCTGGTCTATACTCCAGTTTCATTTGAAGAGGTCTAGGAATGTTTTTTCATCAAACAACTTTTTAATATTGGTTGAACTGTTAACTAACAAATGATTGCTTTTGGAATTATCGATAACTTACGTATGGATAGGAAATCTTTTAGAATGTTCGCCAAGGAATAATTAAAAACACTAAGTATTATCTTGAATGTTTAAGTAGATTCTGATATGCATGCGTTTGGGTTAAGGACCCTATTCATTGAGGGTAGGTATTACTTCAAGAACGTAAGTGAACTCAGTAAAACTACTCTCAGTTTGAACTTTAAATTCATTCGATAGTTTCATATTGACCATATTTATTGTGCTGTGTTATCTACAAGTATATTGGACACTTTCTGAACTGATTTGCATGTTAATTATAAAACTTAGTTAACTCTTCGCAAAGAATGCTTCTGATGGAGTAAAGATAAAATTTAACAAAAATTCTACCACTGTATTTAAAGTGGTGGCATTGTATGTTTCAAAACTGTTAGCCCCCAGTTCTGACTTTGCGATTATGTAATTCAGTTTATAAATACACAAAAGTCAAACGAACTCGGTTGTTACAAAACAAACTTACAACAGTTTATCTAAGTCACTCCTCAATATCGAAGTGCAGAGAAGGCAAACTCTTTTAAAGTGGATTCAAACAAAATTAGAGACCTTGCTTTCCACATAAATTTTCGGTAAAAACGCTTCGGTGAAGATTATTACGAAATGAATACAAGTATTGCCAGTTTCAAGCGTATATAATTTGACAAAAATCGGAAAAGTAGCATTTAACTCCGGGTTAGTTACATTAATTGAGACCGATACCATGAGCGTTTCCTACATTGTCGTAGGAAACACCAGAGGAAGAACGAGTTTTACCTTTGTTTACCATAACACATCTGTCTCGGTCTGTTAGTAGTAGGTCTAATTAGATCTCGCGCTGAAAAAGATGCTCGTAACCTTCGGCTTTTCCTCCAAATAGAAATTAATAATTTATTTTTGAAAAAGGGCTAAGACTTGCTAGTACTACATTTATTATAGTGAAAACTATCCAAAGGAAATTGCTAAAAGTTTGAGCATTATAAAAGTTTTTCATAAAAATATATGGAGGATTTCCAATTGTTTTGAATCATAATTAAAAGTGTAAACTAAGAATTAACTAAAAAAGAAGCACTACATAGATTTTGTTTGAATTCTTTAATATCATCATAATAAAGAAATCATGATAAGACTATTTTGCAAGATAAAAATGTCTCTTCAACTAATTTAGAATTGGGTGTTCCAAATTTTCCATAATTATAATTCCAGAAAGGGCTGAACCAAATACTTCAAATTTAATTTTCGGCTTTAAAGTATGATGCAGATTTTTACTTCAGCAGAAAAATTAGGCGTTGTCCTTGCAAATTATAAAGTTTGCGCTGTTTAATATACAATAGATTACTCAAATTTTATGCAAATCAATTCATAAGAGGTTATTTTCTATCGAATGATACCTTTAAATATGCTCCATGATATGCAAAAGTAAAGGGGTTGGTCGTTTTATTATTATATTTGAGTAGGCATTTAAAAATAATTTCATAAATTCCTTGAACCGTCTCAGGATTTACTATCTGAATAAATTCCATTTCTTCTAAAATTATTATTTTTAATCTGTTTGAAAACTTAATTATAAAGTTATTGATTATTAAACTTTTGCTTCCATTTGATAACGACTGCAACTTCCCGAGTAGTTTTTAATTATTGAAAAATAAAAATAATTAATTTCTTAATTATGCAAGGTTATAAAGTTTCTTAAGAAATCCGATCTGATTGCTGCCAAACGCTTTGAGGTTAATGAAATGCAACGGCTAAATAAGGTAATAACTGTTTCGAATAAAAAGATCTTGTTGGTTATCCTCGGACTTTTATTTTAATATCGAGTTGAGAATTATTGTCAAAACAGAACTAAATATTCAATCTTTATATATGATCTTAAAATAAGGAATGTAAGCGCAAAAAAAGGAATAGCTTTTGAGTATAAACTTGATATGCAATAAATGAGAAAAAAATCTGATATTGATCCGATCATAAAATCAAAAATTATCTTTCATCTCTTTTTACTATGAAATTGGTTTGAATGCCATTTTCGAGAGCCATATAATCACAAAAGCTATTGGAGAGCTGCGAGTACAGAGTTTAGAACCGAAACTAGAATCTTATCTCCCTTTATTTTATGACGCGACACTAAAAATTCTCATTTCAGACGATCTAAAAAATGTCTCCTTGTTATTGTTTAAAATAAAGCATTTAAATATTTTATTTTATATAATGCTGGTTGATACTTACTAAAACTTCTTGTCTTTAAGTGCTTCTGTATAATGACACACCATGCAAGTAATTTTTCACTTGAGATTTATTTGATTCAATATTTAAAGTATTATCTGATGAAGGTACGTAATTGAATATTCTTATAATATATTACGTATTAGCCAAAATTGTCACATACAGTTAAAACATGTGCTCTAACAAGTCAAGTTATGTTGTGAGAAAGTTGTGAGTAGGTTAGTTTCAGTCTAAATTAAAAAATAAAATACATTTTTGCGTTTAAACAGTAAGCAGTTTACGTATATAATTTTGTAAAGTATGATCTATACGATTTATAATGGGTGTTAAAATCTTTTTAAGAAGGAATTAAAATTTTAATTAAAGATAAAATTAGAAAGTATTTTAATAGGACTGAATTAATTCTGATTCACTGTATAGAGCATTAATATCATTTACTTGGCAAAATGAACTTCAAATGTACGTAATAGTTGATATACTACGTCGATTCACAATTTGAAGGGTAGAGCTAAAAAGTTTTGAAAATCTCTATGGATGAAGACCTGCCACCTTATGTGGTTTTTGCACATTAAAATATTTAGTTTCACTAGTTGGAATGTGCTTCTAGTGAAACCTTCCGATAACATTGTATTATTCTCGTCCCTGGAATAGCTCAAGCAAAATTTTCGTTTGACTTGGAATAATGTCTATATACAATATCTACTATAAGCAAGTGTGCATTCCATTTGAATAAGAACCCTAATACTGAACCGCTTCATCAGTACACTATACCCACTGCCATGCGTGGATGTTCTTCGGTGCTTGTAGGTGTAAGCTGACTGAATATGAAAATTTAGGTTTTACTGATGAAATCATGGAAAAGTAGATTTTCCATGTGATTTCATCAGTAAAAAATTATTTTATTAGTAAAATATTTATCCATATTAAAGAACAACTTTTAAACCGGTTCTCAAAATTTCGATTTAGGCTCAAATATTTGTCTTTGTTTAGCGTCTCCTCAGAGAAGAGGTACAGAACAAAAATAGTTAAATTAAAGTTTATGTACCAACTTAAACATCTCACCATAGACTCAGGATCTCAATTGACTTGAAAATGTGTGGTCCTAATTGGAAAAGGTTAAAAATCACGATATTCAGAGCACAGAATGCAAGAATGATATGAGAGAAATGACCAAAAATACTTGGAAAGCAGACAAATTCTTAATTCAGTGCACATTGGCTTAGAAGATCTTTAACATGCACAAATATGTGCAACAAAACTTGTTTTACGTTCTTATTGCGTTTTTTACGAAATACACTGAGTGTATTTTCAATTTTGTGACAGAATTGTGTAAATTTTCCATTAATACCTATCTTTAAAAATATTTTAGCTAATATGGATTTGTTTTTTAGCCTAACATGTTTCTAAATGTGTACTTTATCATTCCCATTAAAGTTAAGTTTGAAATGTTAGTTTTCGTCTTTTAGTCTTTTAAATAAATCTCCTCATGGTGTATACTCAATTTTGGTAGCCACTGTATACATCAACATTTGGTTCAGATTTTCTTTAATTCGTATTCTCTATTAATCACTCATCATGTAGTGATGCTATTTGTATGACAACTTTAGGGCAAGTATTTGAATCGCTATATTAGCCAATGTATTCTTTAGATTTTAACCTCGTCCAAGATCTGTATTCTATTTTTGGACCTTTCGTTATAAACCTAAACCACTTCTATTCTTTTCGTCCTCCATTTCCAAATTGCTTTCATATTGAGATAGTAAGTGCTGCGCCCTACTAACATGGATCATTTAACTGAAGTTAAAATATTGTCAGTTCTAAGGGGATGGAAATTTAAAACATACATTACCATCATCTACGCTTTGCTGAGAATGGCCAAGTTCTCAATGCTCCCATTCTATGGTAGCAACTAAGATCTTAAATGCTTTAAATTACTAATTTCTTGCATTAAGGTTTGTAGTCTTGTAAAAGCAATTTACGTAATTCTTATGTCATGCTTTAAAAATTACGATTTTTTTATTATTTAGTGCCCAACTTATACTATAGCAAATATGTTATCAATATTTGCTATGGTTTTACTGTGTTATGTACTTGAATATTTATCTATATCAAATTTTATAACAATTTTATTTTTCGTGTTTGAGAAGATATACAATTATTCTCAAATTTTAGATTCGTAAAATTCCTTTGTTTTCACCATTAATTTGATTTTAAAATTAATTCTCTACACCCCTCGAAAAAAGCCGTACGTACATTATTTAAGTACTTTATAATTATACAGTGAAGCAGAGTTCTAGATAGGTAAGTATTTTAATTAGCCTCGTACTGGAGCAACACAGCGGGCTATTGGCGACGGTACGGGATCAAACCCGAAGGGAAACATCCGAGGACAACACCACATAATTTTGAGCCAATGCCAGATGACAAGGTCACACCTGAGCTGGGGCACCCGACTCTACAAACTTCCACACTACGCCAACGTGAGGACATTGGAGGCCACTACAGGTTTAACATGCACCATCCCCGTTTGTACACGACGCTCTTGGGTTGTATACGAACTCGCAACCCTCCAGTTGTTAATCCATTACACTTCCAACCGGACTACCACGGCACGTGAAGAGTGAAAAATTATGTACACATTTGGTGTTTCATAATTTAACTGTTTAAAGTTGTAGAAATATCTTTTTGCGTTTCTGCAAATGTTTTATTTTTGAAAATATCATTAAAACTTGTAAATTTTATGATTTGTTAGATAAATTCTAAAGTAATTTTTTAGAATTAATTTTACTAAATCGGGAAACATTAATTTTACTTTGTAAGGTGCGTTTTTTCGATGAAAATCAAAACGTTAATTATATTTAATCTAGTAAACAATTAGGTTCTGTTATTATCTTATGTTAAGAAGATTTCAAAGGAAGTTTTGTCATAAATATATTTAGAAGAGAAAAACTGTTTTAGAATTGGAAAGGAAATGAAACGTTTTTGAAACTCAATTACGTTCCCCCGATAATGTGATGTTTTCCTAATATTACTCTCTGGGTTTTATTTACGAATAATTAACGGGGATAGCGAATTAAGCGAGAGATTAATCTTTTTCGTATCATTAGAAATGTTTGTCCAGTTTCTTTACTTTAAAAACAAAATATTTTCTTCGTTCGATATTCTCGTGTGCGAACAGAAAAATCGTTAATAATAAAGTAATACAAAGTCAAGTGTAATCTCATTCATTTTCATTCGTTCTTTAATTTCCTTAAATTAATCTAGAATTAATCCTTATATTTTATATAAGGCATCTATTGTACATACGATGATTATTCTTTAATGCTGTAATATAAACATATTTTTTAAATCTCTTTTCAAATTTAAATTTTAAAGCTATTATACATTTGAGTATATTAGTATAAGAAGAAAAGTTTTTAATTTCATTCAAGATGACATGCTTTTATAAAACGCATTTGTGTCCTTTTTACGGACAATTTATCTGATTCAAATAAAAATTGTTTTATTTCGAATAATAATATTACAAGCAATTGTATTTAACAAAACAACAGTCTTCTAAGATTATGATGATAAAAGGAATTAAAGGCGATTTTATAGATTATTACCTGCAAGTTTTTACTCTAATTTTATAGTGATCGGATCCTGAGGTAATGCAATTTGTTTGATTTAAATGTTTTGATTAGAAAATGTTTCAACGTTGATTAAAATTGAAATAATTAGTCCTTAAACATTAGTAATTGGGCATTCTCACGCCCTAACGTTCCAAGTGAAACGTCTAATACTTTTACCACATATGCTCTAAATTCATGAAACTTTCATACTTCAAATGCCTTTTAATCCTGTTACGAGAAAGCATACTCGTTTGAATGATGATGCTCTGAAAACAATTTTTATATGGTTACTGAACCTACGATTGAAACAATAATATTTGAAGAGTTAAATTTATCTGAACATAAATGACAATATTAAGCTCATTCGCAATGACTTTAGCGAACGCAGATTACCTTCGATATTCCAGAAACAAAATAAATAATAAAACGTGTTAGTATGCAAAGTTATATGAAGAACGCGATTTTAAAAAATACAAAAAAGTGTCGTCGGGAGGAAAATGAAGGTAATGATTTTTCTTACGGACCATAAGAAAGCGCTTGAAATTATTGGATGGGAGAAACTAGGCCCGTACATTAAATGGTAGCAAATTGTTTATCGACAAGAAAAAATCGATTTACTGTAAAAGCTATTGACGTCAGTAAAACTGTCGAACTAAACATAAAGAAACGAAATATTTCTGGCCAACAATGATTGAATTTATCTGTGTTCTAACTTTTCTAGATACAAAATAAAATAAACGGAAAAAATGCTAAAACGAAGCTTCAAATATTTCTTTTTGTAGCTGTTTTCTGACAATAGTTTTACTCTAATAGTTTCTATTAGGATTGTAGAATTTTATAACAAATATTAATGGTCAAGTTAAAATGATTTTGGACTCAAATTTTCTTTTAAAAATATGAGATGAACATGATGTATTTTTATTCTATGTATCACTGCTATTTTCAAAATAAATACGTGATAGTTATTTATATAAACTAAATTAAAGTTTCATTTAGCTTCTTCGCAAGCCTAATGTTTATTTGCTAACACTCTGAGAGAAATTTATAAAAGGTTATATTTTCGTTTCTTAGCTTTTATTGCACTACTTAGAAATATTGCAGGTTTGATTCTTGTCAGGTGCATTCCTCCCTGGGTGTATTTCTTTCTTCTGTGACAGTAAAACTTTCATTGTGTGCGTGCCTATTGCTTGATGTTGTACAATATGTCTTATGTCTGACACAGCATGGCCAAATATGGCCCTTGCGCCATAAAACCCCCAAACCAACCAAACAAACAGACAATCTTAGAAATACACAAATAGGCAGTTATGAGTTTACGTTAATACGTAACTTATGTCTACAATTCTGTGGTAATAGAGTCCATCGGTTTATGTATCCTTTAGAAAGTAGATTAATTAGTTGATTAGTAAATTAATTATATTGGTTGTATTCACTAGTTTTTATACTTTAGTTATTTTTAACACATAGTTTCACAGACTGAAAATGTCGTAACGAAATTAAACACTAATCATATACATAAACACTAATCTACTGTACTTAAGCATATTCCTTTCATAAATTAAAATACACTTTATTGGAGAAAGATACTACAATTCCATTATGTCCCTTACTTTAGTATAAAAACTTCATCCTCTTGTGGGAATTTAGCTTACAAATGTTTACTAGCTTAATTAAAAAAATTCACCATATATTCCACTGTTCAACACAGTTTCCCCATTTAATGCTTAAAATAATCGCTGCTTTATCTCATTACATTCTTAGTAAACCGGCCTGTTAAAGTGTATGAAATGTTAAGTTCCATTATGTACATTAGAGTAGAAATGTTAGATTTTGGATAAGAACTTAGAGTAATTACCTTAAAGGTCATAAGCATAGACTTGCATGCAATACGGTATCTAAATGAAAATGGGCTCCAAGTGACATTTATTTTAAATTCTAAACTTATAGTATTGCTTTTCTGGAATCTTTATGACCTATTTATGCTGATTATAGTAAATGTTTATTACCTAACGATAACTTTTTGGAGACCACTTTAACCAAAATAATTTTTTATTTGTCTTGCCATTTTTTGCTTCCTTACTTAAGAATAAGGAAATTCGGATCTTTAGGATCAGAAAGAAGTATATTTTCTCGATGCTACGTAGTCAACTTCTGTTGGTGTCAAAAAAGTATACGTTTTCAATCTAAGTTAAGTGAGTGTATCATTTTCTAAATTTTCTATTTATTATTAACAGTCTGTATTAATAATGAACTTACACAACATAATTTTTACTTTTGTAGCACATGAGTAGGTTTTGTTAATGCTAACGCGTTTTTAATAGACTCGACCCGACAATACAGTCTTCTCTCTAGCCTTTTTATAAGTGCATTATTGACTAGTGTTCATGGCTTAAGCTGAGTGTTTTGTATTCAATAGCGGATGGATTGAAAGAAACTTTGAAATTTTCTTAAGCAATTTCTAAAATTTTATCTATTCCTATGTGAATAGTGATTAAGTTTTCGGAAGTCAAAATCCCACCCTTATGTTATCCTCATAACGCTACACTGTGATTATAGTTTATAGTTAGATATTTCTAATATTTCTTTACATTACTTCATTTGATCGGATAATATATTAGCTGATATCCCTCTAATAAAAAGAAAAAAAAAAGGATTGATCTAGCCAACCGCGTACAAGCTGACGTAAAACTGATCGGGCGTGTTTAATATTTCATGAGACGGTGCAAAGATTGAAGGTACTCGCCATCGTACAAGGCTCACGAAGCGACAATTTTGACCCTACGAACGACTGGCCATCCCATCTCAGCAGGGCTATTAAGATTTCGCGGTTAATGACATCTTGTTCAGGTGGTAGCGTGCATGAGTCGCAGTGGACACTTGGGAATTCATACGCATTTCTGCGTGACGAGTTTTATTCTGACATTGTTGAGTTTAAGGGAGAGTAGTGTGATATATACGACGTTCCTAGATGATAACGTTAAGTGCTTAGCGTAAGAAAATCCCTTTTTCTACAATGAGCGTGCGACTAAATGCAAAAAATTAAAATTTATGTTCCAAATTAGGCTCATAGCATGAGACATATGACCTTATTTTAGAATTAATATAATGGAGTTTGTTTTGAATTATATGCACATATAATTGTTATAGATTCAAGTTACTGTACTTTAATGACTTGTGTCGTAATTTAACTAAAATGGCTGCTATTTAACTCAATTTAACTAAGCTTTAATATCGCGACACATTTTATAAAATTGAACCTTGCACATTGATTTTAAAGAGATGTGAACTTTAACTAACGAATTTAATTACTTTGGAGTGTTTTAATTTCACACCAATGTAAAATTTTCAATTGTTGAAAAGACAAAATTTGAAATTGAGATGAAATGTTTAAAAATCGGATGTTGTCTTTAATATTTAATTCGCTTAAAATTTTTAAGAAAATATTTATTTGAAAATATATTTAATGTTTACTCTGCTTTTTAATTCCTATTACTTGAGATGAAGTAGTTTATGGCATAAATGTGTTCTTAATATCCGTTTTAAACCTACCCTTCCCTGAATGCCTTGAAACGAGTTTTGACCTACTTGACCAATGGAACGGTTCTTTCAAGGAATGGCTGTGATTATTTCGTCATGTATGCGTTGTGGGATAAAAGCAAATAAGCTACTCAGAAATCTGGTGTCGCTCGGATGATTAAATTATACTGGATATTTTCATTGCGTTATAGCTACCGTTCAATATGAAACTAAGATGTTTGAAACTTTTAAATTTATTAACTAGTGGCAAGGCTCTTGCGTGAGTTATTGTCAAAAAAGCTTTAAAACATACAGTCTACTGTTTGGATTAGAAAATAATCTTGCAATGTGTATTTTTCAATCAAAATATGAGAAAAGAATCAATATCTCAGGTTGACGTTTTCAAGAAATCATACACGTGACTGTTTAGCTATTAATGCACTTCCTAAAAATCGATTTTCCTTGTGCGTATGTCTATTTATTTGGCGTCGATTGGCGCAGCTGGGTTCAATAGTGTCCCTTGGTCCATCAAACCCTACCAACTTATTATACATCAGACATACAATTTATGTTACCTGCACTTTGGAAAAGTTAAGCAATGAACTAATTATCAAACTTACATTGGGCCTCGATAGCCCAGTTAGAGTCATGGATTAGCAACCGGAGGGCTGCGAGTTCAAAATCCGCTAGTTCGATCCAAAGAAAGACCGTCGTGTACGTGGGGGCTGGTACACTTTAAATCTGCCGTGGCCTCAAATGTTAGCATGATGTGGAAGTTTGGAGAGTGGTGTGCCAGCTTAGGTCTTGGCCTCGTCATCTGACCATGCTTCAAAATTACCAGGTGTTCTTAAATATTTCCCATCGGAATTGATCCCGGACAGTCGTCAATAGCCCGCCGCGTTGTTTCCGTGCGACTTAAACTCAACTACCTACCAAACTAAAACTTTATAAATGTCTAACAGTTTTTCTTAGTAAATCTCGTAGAGTCTATACGAAGTTGAATTTCATATATTATCTCTGTAGATCTTTATATTATCTCTGTTTCTCTGTATGCATCACCTACACCTGATTCGAACTCTTTCTAATTTGAACTCTGTTTATACGATTAAAAGAATAATTACCGTTGGCACAAATTTCCATGCATAGCATAATTGTTTTTTGTATTATCACATTTGAAATGCATTAAAAATGCTTTCTAAAGCATTCTCCCCTGTTGGTGCCGCCAAGACTTCGATCATCCTGGAATTGTATAATATAATAGATTGAATGAGTTCCATAGCCGTTTTGTATTTCTAACGGAGATTCCAAAGGAAAAGTTAAAATTTGAACTCGATTGATTGCGATGAGCAACGAATGATTGTTTTTGTTTGTCACACGAATCAAAAATGCGTGAATCTGATGGTATTTTTGTAGCTGAATTCAAATATGTCATTACAGAATTTTCCAATCGGGCAGGAATTTTTTTTATCAGTCACAGTTCAAGTTAGTATGATTATATATAAATTTGTGTAGGATGAACATGTGCGTACATGAGGAATAAAAGGGGGATACTTGAGGAGTAAAAAGTAAAAGTCCAATAGAAGCTAGGAAGGGTATTGGTTGGAATAAACCTTGAGATCGCTTCTCAATATCAGATATTTCCTCTCCTTCCGAGCTCATCAGGAAATCATTCACCACGTTCGTGGCTTACTACTGTGATACAGATATGGAGGAAATACAGAACTATTTAAGTTTTAAATACCTGTGCGCATCCCTTGGCTTCGTGTAACTTCAAAAGATTGTCCAATATTTAAAAAATATTGCTACTTATCATATGGTGTTAATTGATGGAAACGGATTGGAGATGATTAGTAGTAGGGATATTTCCTTGGAAATTCCAAGGAGGAAAATGAAGCATTTTAGATTTTGTTATGGAGGTAATTGAGAAAAGTATTGCAATCAATTTTGAAATAATTAAAAGAAAATACAAAGGCATGGTTACTTTTAAAGTGAACAGGCTGATAAGTTTTCAATTTCTGAAGTAGCAGTTTTCCTAAAACTGTCCATTCCTATCTTTGGGGAAGTACAAAATTTAAAATCTTTTAGATTTCCCAGTTTACCCCTGAGTTTATGTACGTGGTTGTGAATATGTAAATAAATGCGACATTGTAAATGTGCTATTGAATTTTTTATCTAATATCCTAGTTTTACAGAAAACGTAGCTCAATTAACTTTGCATATTGTATAATATTGAAATTGTATTCTGATTATCTTACCTAAAAACAATCTGGAAATGATTATCTCCTTCCTATTACAAACTTAGGCCTGTTCCATAGGACGTGGTTATTTTCAATCTAGGATATTAGATAAAAAATTAAAAAAGAACATATGCAGTGTCGCATTTATAATTTGTGGTTGTTAAATCTGTGGATTCAAAGTAGAAAAAGTGAAAACTGTCCTTTGGTCTTGACTTCTCTTGTTAAACAACCAACTAACTACCCATGGTCAAACTGCATACATATATCCTAACAATATTACTATGAAGCATATATAAAGAGTTACTGATTTACAGAAATGGTTAGATAATTGCGGGATCTAATGTATTTTTTATATTGGTACTCGTTCTGTTTGAACATTTTATTAACATATTAAATAATAGGACACTGTTACACAACTATTTTTATTTTCATTTTTTTTAAAAATAACAATCAAAGGACTCATAAACAACTTTTCGCTTTGGGATAACAAGTCTTTTACATAACGTACAGTAAATGAAAAGAGGTTATATCTGTGAGTTATAAACATGTATGAAGTGATGCAATTCAGTAAAGAGAAATGCACAGTTCAGAAGGAAATGAAAAAACATATTTATATAGAGATATATTTATATATAATATTTATAACACTTACATAATTCTTTTATTTTATATTTGTGCCATACAAATAGACATTTCGCGTAGAATTGACGCATCTACATAGTATGAGCGTCTATGTACAAATTACAAATATTGCGCAAGAAAATTTCGAAATTTGCCAGGCGTTGCAGAAAAGTTCAGTCCCTTTGAAATACAAAATTCCTTTGAACAGTAAGATGAGAATATATAAAACTTTTGCATTTGTCACGAAGTTCAACTGGCATTTATTGAAACCTGCAACGTATGATAATTTTTATTTCAACACTTTCTATTCAAAAGTAAAAAATATCGTATCCTTTTGTGAACGCGTCTCTTTCTCACAAATCCCTTACAATCTGAGCAACATGTGTTTTAATGTCTGATAAAAGCCACAACCTGCACATGAGATTCTATGTAGCAACAACAGGAAGTATCTGATAAAACGTAAGTGTTTTATGTCTGAGGATGTGCCTTTGGACTTCAAAAACTAGTTTGCAATTACTTAGGAACTCGTAACAAACCGCACAGGTAATAAAGCAACTAAAAAAATACATTTGCACTAGTTTTTTAAAAACGAAACTTTGAGAACCTTGAGGGAAAAGATTGAACCTAGAAAACTATAATATCTATATTGAAAACAAAGAAGTGTGTTTCATTTTCACAACCATCTGCGAGCGCATCATTTCGCATAGTTGTCATGTTTATAACTTAGTTTTATACATTAATATTCCATACTTCAACCTACTATCAAAAGCTAAGTATCTATTACGGTTGCTATGGTAAATAGCTGCCAGTGAATTCTAATAAAATAGTTTTCCATGTTTCATCTCTGTGTCAGCATTTTGAAATACCTCCATTTTCTCTTAGAATGTTCGCCTTAAAAATCAAAATGTTTTAGTATATTCGATAAATATATAGGAAGACATGTATGACATATTTCAACACAAGCTCGCGCAGAATGAAAGGATACTTTTGAATGGGGACGAAAGAACTTCATCAGAGTATTTAGGCTTTCGTCTTTAAACGGTGTCTGAAGTTAAAAGGATAGTACGATCATTCAAAATTTTAATCCATTTCTTTTAGTGCAGTACACGCATAGAGTTTTAAATTTTTATTACAGCTTTTTGAAGAGCCTTTATTAGATTTCATAAAGGTTGCAACTATTTCATTGGGAGTAATTTTATGAATGATTCATTGAAAATTCCCGACGAGCAATATTAACTGAAGTGGACACTGCCTAACGTGTGTTCATGGATTCAACTTCGAAAACCTTCAAACGTTACAACACACTTAGATATACATAACCATGCATTTATTGATATTTATAGTTTTATAGTTATAGCATCTACTTTTGCTTAAAAATATACTTTTGCTCACTAATATCAAATTTGGCATTAGGAGTAGTTTTCTTTGGTAGCAATGCATTCCAATTTTCTATGTAATTTGGAAAGTGATAATGTTAAGCAATGGTAGGATCCCAATCTGCAATTTGTTGTGCGAGGGACGAATAATAAATATCTAATGCCCCTTTCGATTGTAAGCTTCATAACATTTAATCTAAAATATCTGTTTCATACTCTCGCTCGTCCCCTAGCCCCTCATCTGGGGAATCTCTTGCATCCGGTGAAAAAATATGATGGATTTGTTGCGGTATTATGACAGAATTTCTTTTCCAACTTGACTGTGAGGGACTATTATAACTATGGTAACTCTCGTCTTTGAAGGAACCTTCGGAAATGGGCCAAATGGAACACTTATGAGGTGGTATATCATGTTCAAGATAATAATCATTAACTGGTTGCTTAACATCGTACACCATTGGTCCCGTGCTCTCCACGTCATCCTCGTCCTCATCATTCGTAATTGGGCGACGGTATTCTGTCCTTTCATAGCTATCTGGGTCGTTTTTGTTGCATTTGTACGATTTCTCCTCTTCGCTTTCGTTGTTTGGTATGACGCACATTTCAATCCCTCTTTCCGTTTCTCGAATGGAATGCCTATTCAAAGTGGGGGGATACCATTTATCTGCGCTTTGGGGCGATAGAGTATGGGTACTAATGTTCTCATGCAGGCTGTACTGCTCAAGGGGTACTAGGCTATTCATTTTCGATCTACCATAGGCACTGGTTTCGGAGCCGCTACCAGGAGAAAGGGAAGTAGTGTTGCATTTCCCATCCGTGACATTCCCCCCATTCGCACTTAAACTAACATCTGTATCGTTCGCGTTTTTGACCACCCCTACGTGATTGTTGAATGTGAAAAAGTGTTTATAGAAAGTAAGACCGCTACTTTTGTTTCTGTTGGGGAACAGTCTTTGGTGCCGGAGCATAAAGAAACTGAAAACAAAAAACATAGCAAATATCACAAACAAGACTCCAATCACTATGCCAGCTATTTCTTCACCGCTTAGGGCATCACCGTCGCTGTCCTTTGGTATGACATTGAGTGTGATGTTCGAGGATATCCTCCCAGCTGGGTTGGATGCAACACAGAGGTATCGACCACTGTCTTTGAGCATGACATTGAAAATGGTGAGGGAATTCACTTTGAGAGTCGTTCCCACTTCTCGAATGAGATACATTTGCCGACCAAACGACATTAGAGTTAAATTGTTTATAACTCTGCCTCTCCATATCCAGTTGACGCTTCCTTCTGGTACCGCATGCACTCTGCAGCTTAGGGTGGCATTGTCTCCTTCGGTGAATGCCACAGTTGATTCGACCACCGTTACTTCGGGTTTGCATGCGAAGTCATCGATGCCAACGGCATCCCAGCTCGATTCCCGAAGACGAGGGGGCTCGAAGCACTGAGGGGGGCTACTGATCGGGATGTTGTGACGCAGCATCCACTTGCGCACACTCCGGATGTGACAATCACAATGCCACGGGTTTTGGTGCAGTTCCAAACCGTATAGAGTTGAAAAAGGATTCACCATTTCTGGAGGCAGCGTTCTTAATTTATTTCCATCTAGTTTAAGATATTCCAAGCTCTTCAAGCCATCGAAAGCACGCGGCTCGACAGCTTCAATTTGACAACTGCTCAACTCGAGCACAGTCAAGTGGGTCAGCAAAGAAAAAGTGTCATTTTCAATCCGCTGGATCGGATTCGAACTCAACAACAATCGACGAAGTAAAGGTGTGTCCCTCAAAGCAACCGCGGGAATCCAGGTGATGAAATTGCTGCTCAAATCTAACTCCACGAGATTGTGGAGTTGGTAAAGCGCATCATCAGCTATGCTCAGCAATCCGCATCTGGATGCGAAGACCTTTTGTAAATTTACCAATCCAACTTTATAGAAAGCTCGGCTAGGAAGCAACTGGAGTAGATTACCAGTCAGGTCCAGAACTTGAGTTTCTGAACTGAGACTGTCAGGAATCCCAACCAAATTCACACCAATGCACTCTACAGTCTGTTTTCCATTCTTCCATTTGCAATTGCATTCGCTTAAGCATGCATCACCTATAGAGTCAATCGGAAGTATGCATGATAAATGGATGGCCATATAAATAGTGTAAAAAGTGACAAGATTTTGGACTTGAGTCATCGTCTGAGGAGGTCTCACACTACACTAAGTGTAGATACTTCAATAAAGACGGCAGTCCAGACTTGCAAAGGACTGCTCTCAGAAGTATTTGGCCATCTAGCAATCTTGTATTCTCAGGTTTCTCGGATTGGAGTTTTGAGCCTTTTTCTCATTCAGGATTCAGCACTACCTAAAAAATGTGTTTAAAAAATAAATTGTTTTGCCAATATAAAAGTTAATTTAAAAGATAAAATGAAGCATTTTCATGAAACTACAGATCTATACTTTGGGCATTAAATTATCAACCATTAATATAATATTTTAGTGTGCATACAACTTAATACATAATTTTTTATGCATTCAAGCTTACATTTCTATAACGCAGGATATTCTTCATTTTACAGTGATCCCACAAAGAATCTAAAAGTGCCATTTTAATCAGACTATAAAAATGCAAATGTTTAAAAATCTAGTTTACAATACATAAAGTTAAGACAGTACGCTCTATACTTAATCTTAGCAGGAAATTAAAGGAATTATAAAACTTTAAACACTTCTCATTCTGAAAATTACTCCAAAATGTTCATTCGTTTCGTATACTATTTACATACTAGAATATAAATGAATATTATTAGATTGATAGGAAATGGGAAAGTTGTATGGAACAATAACAATGCTAGCATTTTATATGGGTTTCAAAAAATATCCACTAGGGTGACTAACTTTTTATTTAAAGTAATTATGTAGTATTTACATACTTTAAACCCTAAATACGGGGAAAATTGGGGTTACGTTAAAAGGAAAGGCAATATTAAGCACAAGTGCAAATAGATCTAGAAAATTTAAATTTCATGATTTCAGATACTTAATGAAAAAAAAGAACTCGATCGAATTTATTTTCAATAAGAAATGTTTGTAATTAAACTAAATATCTCTTTTTGACTTTATAATTGTGAAGGGAACTATGCGAACTTACTTCTATAATTGTGAATGGAACTATGCATATAGTGTAAACGTTCCAAACAACAGAAACTACTTGCATGAAACTTCACTTTTAGTCCATTTTTCAGGTAGTGAGTTTCTTTCAATCATTTAGTAATATATATTTTTGTATTCACTTTCCAATAAAATTATTTCGCCATCTGACCGTGGTTCAAAGTTACTTGGTGTTGTGTCCTAGGATCTTTCCCCTTCGGGTTTGATCCCGGACCGTCACCAATAGCCCGTTGTGTTGCTCCAGTGTGACGTTAATTGAATTACCTACCTACCAATAAAATTATTGCATTTTCTTTTCTATAATATCCTAATGAATATTTATTTTTACTTAAATTAATTTTACAGAAGATTAACGTTTAATTTTTCTGTAAAATGCAAAATGTTATGAGAACCAACTACAACAAATGTTATACAGTATTTCGAAGAAGTATAAACGTCTTTAATCATATTCTTATTGTTGTCAATCAAAAAGTAATACACATGAACTATACGCAAAAAAGTAAATCATTTTATTCCGATATTTTTAATGTTGACGACGCAGTTTGAATCCTGTAACTTTCAATGGGTGTGTATCTATTCTGTATCAGTAAAACTTTCCTTGCGTGTATCTCCATTACGTGACGCTGTCTGACTTGTGTTTGGCTCAGCCTGGCACCAGCCTAAATTTTTAAATATATACATATATATATATATATGTACACTCAAATCAGTTATTAAAAATAAATTTATCCGGAGCATTTATGATTGAAAATTCTCATTTTCAAAACTTAAGTGAAAGCTCATCTTTACTTCTTTTTTCGTCAAGATTCTTAATTTACTGATTTCTTTCAAAAATCCGTAATGAAAATTTTTTGTTTAGAAGAGATTAAAGGAAAACCATCCTTGAATGATGGTTTCCTTTAATCTTCCTTGAATCTTTAACTTCTCATTTTTAGGAAACTTCAGTTTTATTGAATAGCAAGTATTTATTTCTAAAACATAGTTTCTGTAGCGCTTCTTAATCATAAATACCAAAATATTTACAATCAATTCAGTTTCAAGCGGTAAAAATATTTAAGAAATAAATAAATGAAATTAATATTTTTAAAGAATCATCTGAGCTTAGATAGTAAACTTATTTATGAAGCTTGTCGAAAGAAACTTAGATTAAAGGAGTACGGAACAAAAAGATTTCATAACTTCAGACTTTTATTGTTTAAAAATCAATCACGTTTTTCTTTTATGGTAAATGTTTCCAAACCACTAAGTATATTTCTACTTGTGTAATTTGAAAGTTCATGCATATAATGTTCTTACCTGCCAGTTTAATTCATACTTTGAAATCGTAAAAAGCGTTTCTTCGGTAAAGTTATTTAAGTTTTCGATCAAAAATAATCAAATATATATAAATTCAGAACTGTTCGTAATAAAAATATGGAATTCAATGCTAATTTTAACCATATATTACTTTTTTATTTGTGTTATTAGTTTGCAAATACTTTGCATTTTATTTTTTAATTGTAACAAAGATTAGCGTACAAATACATTTTTGAATTTGATATGATTTGAATTTTCCAAATTATTATAAGCATGATTTTCGTCAATTTCTGCAAATTGGTACAGTACTCATATTTTTCAACCAAACTATTTATATCACAAATACAAATCACTTCCATCAAGTGATGAATACATAGCAGGATCAAAAGAATACTGCAAATATCAAATTATGACCTATGTTTCTAGTACAGAAATCGGTGAATACGATATCTGAATACTGGTACACATTCGTCTTTTATAAATAAAAGTAGTTTTTAAAATATGTCATACGAGGCGTTCTAAAAAGTGTGACGAAGCAAAATAGTTCTATACACGGTTGTTGAAGGAATCCATAACACTCAATATCGATCTGAAAGTGAATGGCTGTCTTCCTTTTCATTGGATGTATCGGAAGTGTATTTCACTTTCAGTATCGATTCAAGAGCATTTGACCCCATATGAATTTATATTCTAAAACTTCACATACGTAAAATATAGGAAATTAATACTTTAGGTATTACTTTTCGTCGACTTCTACTGAAAATACATACTTAGACACCAATTATTTATATATGCAACCGATGGATTACGCAAAAGTTTCAGGATATGAGTTTTTTAGCTTTTCTAGATCACAGTATGGTAATATTTAGAATGGTAAAGTCCTTTTTTTCTTGCCACGGAGGTTAGGAATAGTCGGGGTAGTAGAATTAACATCGCGCTGGAGTAACATAACGGGCTATTAGTGACTGTCCGGGATCAATCCCTAGGGGAAATATGAGGACACCTCGTCCTATTGCATCACTCGTAAAGGCTTAGAGTTCTCTAGAAGCACGCTTGGCGAGTGATGTCTAGTGAGTAGTATTTTTCCCACTTCGTTTACTCGGAACTGTGTTTTTTGTTTTAGGGCATGGATGGGAATCTGTGACTTCCTAGGTCTTTAAATGATGCCTTTCGACTGAATCCAAATTATACAGAACAAATCCTTTCGTTTTTATTAATCCCTTTTGTTCTCTTTTATATTTAAATTTTTTTAACTAAACGTATTAAAAATATCAAAGATTAAGTTTCAACGAAATAATCCTCCCAAATTGACAGTTAGAACATTAGTCAGCCATAAGAACTCAATTGACGACTTCTGCACTTTGATTCAGTTTCAATGCGACTCTACACTATCTGATAACTTCCCCGCCTGCCTGGCGCCACAACAGTACGAGTCTCGAGAGTTTATGGGAGTCGAGAGTACTCTGGTTTGTTATCAGCTTTGGACAACGATAAACTGGGTTTCAGTTTGAAGTGGAATTTGTGAATAGTTGCACAGCTCGCCTATATTGTGTAATTTCGTCTGCTAACCATCCATCGTGCCAAAGAAGACCAAGAGAACGCTGAAGGAGGAAAACGTATTTTAAATGAGAATTGGGAATTGAAATATTATCTTGATTCTGCTCAAGATAAGATAACTTGCTTTTTGATTTTGCAATAGAGGGAGAAGAGCGAGAGAAATTAAAGGATGAAAAGCAAAAGCATACAACTCTTTCAAGCCAGAATAAGACCTGGAAATAATGCCAATGAAGCAATTTAGAAAGTAGCTCATATACTCCGGAAAAAAGGAAGCGTATTGAGTGATGTGGAAAAAGGAAAGAATGCATTTTCAAAGTTGTAGGAGATGCTTTGACCCAATGACGTTTCAAAGTACAAACTACTGCCTCTTTTAAAGAGAATCATAACTGATCGGCAGTATGAATTAGCCTTTAAATTAACAGAGCAACTTCACACAATACTTCAAAAAGAAAGTATATATTCAATTGCTTCGGATGAATCAACTGATACTCCTGACTCCGCGCAGGTTTTGTACTTCATTCGTGCTATAACAGGGTTTCTTTTGCCTAGAAAAGTTATTCGCTTTGGGCACTCTTGCAAGCAGAACATTGGGAATAGACATCTTCAACAAATATCAAGACAAATGTCGTGAAATTTGAATTTGGTAAATTTAGTGAGTGTATTTTCAAATGGTGCGCCTTTCACGACACGAAAACATGGAGGGCTTATTGCAGATAAAAAGTATTAACCTATCCAAACTCATTCCGTTTCATTTTATCTTGCTTCAGTAAAATCACTGCTAAAGCTACGATTTTAAGTGACACTTTGCACCACGTTATAACCATTGTTAACTATATTCGTGCAAATACAAAACTACATCGTCAGTTTTGTAACATGCTTAAATTGAAAGATGAGGTGCGTTGGTTCTTGCAGGGACAGGTTTTAGACAAAATTGTATCTGAGGAAACAGATAGTTAAATTTTACGAAGAACAGAATCAGCAATGAGAATTATTGAAAGATTTCTAAAGTAATGCTGCATTTCTGTGATATTATGTCAAATCTTCTGTGATTTATATATTTCTTTGCAAAGTAAAACTAAGTCTCTTCATGATATGTGGCTAAAAATTCCAAGCATTTCGAAAAAAGCTATCTTTTTTCAAAGCACTTCTTCAAAAGGTCATAACATTTTCTCCAGTTAGCAAAAGTCATTGATGAGCAGAATGATAATGCGAATCATTTGCGCTGTTTATACCTATTAATTGGAGAATTCAATGAAAGGGTCACTGACTTTGAGAATTATGATATCACAATCAAGTTATCATTTCAGCGTTACCAAGTTGGTCGCCAAGGCGCCTAAAGAATTACAGATGGAATTGATTGAGCTTTCAGTAGATGACATCATCGTTTGAAGTTAAGAAAGATCCAATCGGAAAATGGAAGAATGTAGTAGAATACACCCACCCCTTCGACAAAATACCTAAAACACACTTGCTTTTTAATTACTTATTGCTACTAATCTACATTTTCCTACCTAACACAAATCAAGACGCCCTTAAGGTCACAAATAATCTATCTAGAGGATCAACTGAAACTGTGGACCTCCCATTCTGTAAACAACTATACAAATGCTTTCAAACAAAAGCAGACACAGCTAAGTCATTAAAAGAGTAGATAACTTTAAAATTTTAAAAATATATTTTTCAAATTACATAGTACATTTTTAAGTACAACTACTGGGGGTTTCTTGAATGTGGCTTTATTTAATTACAGCTAAATTTTATGGGGCCTTCCAACATATGCATTAGTGCATTACGGTTTAAAAATAAAAATAGTTTTCGAGCGTAAATAAACAATAAGAAGGTTCCGTATATTTCATAAGCATCAAGGGAAGGGTATATCAAATGGTGAACGAAATACACCATTTGATATACTTAAGTTATTTACCAAATTTGGAGCACTTGTTTTAGAATTATGGATGAAATGAATGTTAAGCAAATTGGAATAAATGTTATTTTTATATCAATTCCAAGTATCTTCTATAGCTATAGTACATGATGTTCGAATACTCGAAGAGAACGAGGAAATTATTTAACACGAGCCATTAACAAAATAAAATAGTTTTATTTTTACATACTTCAGAGCATAAATGCAAGTTGTGCGTAGATGTAAAAGCTATAAACGATAGTATTACTTCCCCCTTTTCTTTAAATCTTGTTATGAAATACCTCGGATTACGTACGTGCTACAAAGTTGAAAATACATTTATTATGTTTATCTTTGATATTTTATGCCATCATAGGATAAGAAAAATTAATTCATGAGTTTATGTAAGTATTTCCTACACCACAACTAAAAACATTACTGTATTATATTCAAAATATTTGGGTGTGACTAATACCGCACATTTCAATTACTGAATTGAGCAGTCTTAACGAATTTTATTTAACAGTGAAGAACTGTGGAAGATTGTGTGTTATTTATGTATTTAGTTTCTTCCCATGCACTTCAGCTTGTAATACACCTGTTCGCTATTCTTGAACAACAAATTAATATTTTTCATTAGTAAGATCATAAAAAAACCGAAGAATACATTTCATTTTACGTGAAATTTCTAGTAACGTCGTGAAATTTTGAGCTACATGAAAAATGTGATGTACAAAATCAATCTGAAATAGAAAAATAATAAATTTTAAATTTCAAGGAATTTCAATTTTTTGTATCGTTTTTGTGCACGTATTATTGAGTATCGCCATCCGCATGTTAAATACATATCTTATCACTTACATATTTGATAAAGGGTTATATTATCAAGTAAAAAAAATGTCTGATAAAAATGTATAAAAAGATTACTTTACTCGCAATCACATTCTTTAAAGTTCGTTTGGCCATCAAATCTGACATGGTACTTTGTTTTGTTTAGTGGAACGAAACAATAATTTTTTACCGTGTTCATCGAAAATATTGTTTTAATGACATTTTTACATACAGGTCTGAAGTTATTTTAGAATCTGTTAAAAAATTACAAAATAAGTGCAAAGACGCATAAATCAATTACCGCCTAAGAAAATTCATTTAAGCGGAATGTTGTTGTCAGATGGGGGGGGGGGACTACACAACTAATTACAAGTCCGTTTTTTCTCTTCAGAAGTTTTCAGCTGCCAACTGTTCTTTGTCTGCCGAGTTAGAACTAAAGAAAATTGACTAAAAACACGAAAGAGTTTTGAAGAATAGTGTTGGAATTCCATCGCATATATAAAAAATAGAAACGAAACAAAAAGGTATAGAATGTTGTTTAAGGAAATTGAAAAATAGTTTTGATCGGCGAAGTCTAGTTCATGGAGCACTTTTCAATAGACGACTGGTTTACGTCAGGCAGTTGGGATCGTAAACAAGTTCGTATTGTTATACCCGATTAAAATTTCGAAATTACTCTTAATAGGAGAAAGAATGTAATTAAGAATTAACTTTGATTCATATCGTTTCTTGACATTTATAAACTTACTTGAATTATGAATTGATAAAAGCTAAAAAATAGAACTTACACCAGTTTTCTGAGTTCGTATTTGAAAACCTTAACAAAATTTATATTAGGGAATAAGAGGATATGCTATGATATAAAACGTTAGTGATGATTTTGGATCTGATGCATTAATTTTAAAATGATATTACTTTTATAATGACGACCCAAATAAATAGTAAGAAAATAAATATGTATATATGATAGAAATTGCTTTGCTTATGAAAATATACTATCATAATTTAAAACATAATTTATTACACAGTAACACAATACTTATCGAATGCTTTGCCCTACATTTTGGGCAAACTAGACAAGCTGAAAAAGAGCTAGAATACATTTAGATCTGTTCCGTAAAAAAATTTCCTCAGAACATATTTTTTTTTTCATTTATTTTTATTAATTTTTTCCATATTTGCAGCTACAGACAGCGATCATTCCGAATACAGTTGCTATTTTTAATGTAAAACTCAACGAACTACATATTTGAATTATACTCTATCACTTAAAATACCATCGGTTATAAATTCCGTTCTTGTTTCACTCTGACTATTATGTAAACAACTTTATAATTGGATTCTAAAAAACTAAGATTTAGAAGCATGCACCAGGGCCATTCAAGAAATCTAAGCATTGTAGTTTAGATGTTTTATTATTTTGTAAATATTTATTTACAAAAATGTATTTAAAGTTTATACTGCACTATTACACAAAATTTTTAGTCTACCTTTCAACGACTGTTTCTTTAATTTTTTCATATTTTTTTCTGAATTTATCAACAGGACACATATGAAACTTTAAAGCAGAAAATTTATATTAAAAATGCTTCAAGGGATCCTAAAACTGCTGTATGTGTATGTATTAAATAATCAATTTCGACTTTATTTCGCTATTAGCATATTTATTGTTTGAAACCGAATAATAATTTATAGTATAAAATGAAAAAGTAACGATATAAGTATCTTGTTTTACAGATTATTAGTAATCGATAAAACAAACATTTCTCTTTGAAATAGTTAAAAGTCTACATGAATTAGCGAGAGAAAAGTAACTTTTTGATTATAATGTTAACCTCATTTTCAGTTTTGTTGAAAATATGGTTATCACATTTAACACAAATATTTCTTTTAACTGAAGATTACTCTTTGGTGCAAAAATAGTTTCCAAATAACAATTTGATAATAAAATCATCGTATAATAAATTACGTATCATTTACTTATTTAACTCGCTATTAAAATAATCAGAATAATGATTCACATTTTGAAACGAAATTTTATAAAAGTTCAATTTAATCACATAAAGTAGCATGTTAACAAAAGACAAATTTCTGAATAAACTTTTGTGCGACAATTCTTAGTAGTCACAAGAAGCTTATATATGTAAAATAAAACCCTAATGAGATTACATTTAATTTAATTAGACATCAAAAGTCTATCAAATAAAATATCGTGAAAAATTACTCTATATTTTAATTAGCTACACAGAACTAACAAAGATGGATATATTTTGTTAATAATTAGTTAATATTTCTAATACAGTGTTGTAGTAACCAAATTTCTGGATCCAATAAAGGTATTTCTATTCCTATTAAACAAATTACCATTACGCATGAATATCTATGGACGTCCTCAGATACTGACAAATATTAATGGTAAACTCATTAAATCAGCAGATAATAATTAACCACCTCTTTTTTCAGAAACACCACCAAAGAATCTGTTTATCTTAGGAGAAAGCGCAAAATGATTCAAGCTTTCTCACATTATGCTGTAGGAAACAAAACACGTTTTCTCAAAAAAAGAGCATCGAGACGAATCATTTTCCTTCTATACTTGATCCAACAATTAGCACCTAGTAACGTTAAAAGAGAAAAATTTTATAATTGTAAACAGAAACGCTTTTTTAGCAGTAGAAACAAAACTGTTAGTTTTATGAATTAAAAGAAAGTGTTTGAAGAACTCGGTAAAAGAAAGCAAGGACTATTAAATTAGCTTTACCAAATCGTGCGACATTGGTCATTCGCTTCTACAGCCGATCGACAGCAATAAAAACATAATGGGACGCGATACATTCAATCATTTTTACTTGTTTTACAAAGAATCTAGTGAAGCATGTACCGAAAAAGTAAAAGCAGGAAAAAGAGCTCTTACTTGGAATGCGTAAAATGTCTGAGTCTCCATAGTTTGCATTAAGTTTAATTTAGCGCTTAATTCCTGTATTGTTTATTCGACGCTTATCATTAAAGTTCCCTTTTTTCTGACAAAGGAGATATATCTTCTAATCAGCTTGAAAGAAATTAAAAGGGAAGCGATGGAAATGCTCAAGTACCTGGAGAGAAATTCGCTTTATTTTCAAAGCATTTATTTTTCTGTCAACTGAGCATTTTATTGTATAAGGAAGATAATCCACCTCAAAGATTCCTATAAAAGAAATTGAACCGTGATAAAAATAATTATTCATGAAAAGAGTAAGGCTTATCTTTTTTGTTGTATAACATTAAAAAGTTAAATAGCATCATCTCTCTGATCCGAGTCAAGGTTTCATTAGAAGTTTTCAGAAGACAGATATTGTCTTTGTAAACGAACATTTTAAATTTAATAATTCTGCATGTTATGTTTATACTTTGAAAGAATACAATTTACCTTCCAAAGAAACCTTAAAGTGAAACTAAAGAGGAATATACTACTCATAGAAGTACGCAAGATGGAAGTAGACTCGGATTTCGTTTTATTCAATAATTTCATACGAAACACAAGCCCCTTATTCATAAATCCTCGTCACCAGTTGTAGTGGTTTATTTAACAATTCATATTTGATTTTAAACGAAATATTTTAGACGGATCGCACACACATAAGTATATGCCTTCACTAGTCACTCACTAGGAAAACGATTTATCATTGCATGTAAAATGTGAAGTAGTTATCGTTATATATTATATTTACAGTTAAAGGTATAATTTAAAATACATTCACTGGTATACACATATTTAGCTATTTTTAAGTATACTAGTAGCAGTATTCACGCACATGAATACAATACTAGTAGCAGCTTGCACGCGCATAAAAAAAAAACAAATCATAAATCTCAATTTTCTTAAATCTGTTATAGCCATTAGTCGTGTTAGCCCCTATAGCCTTCTCTTATGTATTCAGAATTTCTTACCTTATACCCTGTTAGTGGAAGACGGCACAGGTTCGATTCCTGTGGATTTCTACCCTGGGTATCTGTCTCTCTTCACTATCAACGAAAACATTTCTTGTTTGTGTATGTGAATTTGTTCGAAAAAACGTTGCTTGGCCAGATATGGCCCTGCTTCATAAAAAAAAAACCAACCAACTTTGTGTTATACATTCATAATTCTACAAATGCATTTGCTCTTATTTTATAGTGCAATTTCAGACAAATCAAGAATGAGACATCAACTTACATTCCATGTTTAGTTAACCGAGATCTAACTACTTCCTGTTTGAAAGGTTACATTCTGCAAATGTATGCCAGCGCTCTATTTCTCCTGATCAGTGAGTTCTGACCAAACTTGTCCAAATTCATGTTTGACTATATTTTGAAGCAAATCTTCAATTTAAAGCTGCTTTGTATAAGATTGTGTAACATGTAGAGATTTGGGGAATGGTTATACCTGTCGAAACTGTTTATAAAAATAAAGGAGTTATTAATTATAAAACTAAAATTTAGAAACATAATGGAATAAATTCGATACATAGAAAGTATTTAATATATATCGCCTAACGCATAAATCAAGTTCTTAACTGCCTTATTTGAAAAGAAAGTTAATTTGTAACCCTACTCTAGTAATAATAGCCTTAAAATTTCGTCGGAAAAAGTGGAAGTATTCTCTGAGCGTCGAATAACTTGATCAAATAATCAGAGAAGAGCTAAAATGATAAGCCTTTAAGCTTGAGAAACCTCTAGTCTTAGTAGATAAGCACTTCAAATTAATTATTTACCTCTAATTAAAGTAAATCTTTATAAACGGCTGAATTTGGCGAAACAAAAACCTCGAAGAAAAGATGAGTTCCTCAACTTCCGTAAACGATCATTAATTTGAGCATGCAGAGAGTGATCTTATTACGAAAGTGACACTTTTGCCATTAATGACGAATAGTCATTGCTCTTTTTACTCACTCATTGGTAGGAATACTTTCCGAGAACTATCCCGAGGGCTTCGCATTTTTTACTCGTCTCATTCGCTAAAAAGAAAGCCTCATTAGACATTAACTGAGAGCAATTTAAGTCATCATCAATCATAACTAACGACTAAAAGTTATCTTCTCATTTTCAAAATTATTTTCTTGGCCGAAAAGAATTTACATTTTTTTCCTCCCACAAAGCTTTTATTTCGTCCCCTTGTGAGTTTTCGATTGCCCTGGGTCAAGCTCTGAGGATTTTCTTGTAATTACCTTGATCTTTTCGGGCCAATCTTAATAGTTTTCCGAGGAGTTGACAGAAATGAATACATTATCTTCACTTAATGAATGCTCACTGCTAATTCATTCTACTCCTAATGGCTTTCAAAGCATTCACTTACGCAACTTGCACAGAAACACTTGTGAGCAAATGTAACGGCAACACGGGATAAAATAAAAATCCTAACTATTAATGATTGGGATAGCATTAAAAGGTATAAATTATCTTTCCTAGAACACAACCTAAAATCAATTGACAGAAAAATAAAACTTGAACATGGCTAATGAATTAGAAGTTTAATGACAAGTGACATGCTGTCATTAATAACATTGTTGTAGCTTTGTAGAAGAAAGATTTGTTTTTATCTATAACTTAATGAATTATAAGGCTGGGGGTATAAAATAGTTACTTTAGTCCAATAAAAACGTCAACCTATCAAAACATTTTTGGGGGAATTTTAGTTGGAGTGAAGTGTGCTTTTATTTCCAATTCAATTTTTGGCTGAAAACATTGGTACTCTAAACGGATAATGTAGTAAATTTATTCTTCCTAGTAGGAATTGTAAAGTTAAAAATAAGCTTTTTGTGAGTCAATAACTTCTGTAATCATACTTTTAGTTGATAGTAAAAACAGTTTTGTAATTGACTCTGAAATTAATTAATAAGTAATATGTCTATTACATATATCAATATTCCAGAAATATCCTAAACTCTAACCTTACTTGACCTTGTTTGGCACAGCTAGCCACAAATGGGCGCCATAAAACCCAACCGACCTAAACTTTAACCACATTAAACTTAATCTGATCTTTTGAAGCTTAACAAATAATAAATTAAGAGAGAAATTAGAAAAATAGTTTTTGCAGAAAAATTAACGAAGTAAGCAATAAAGAATTCTTCTTTTCTTCTGTGATTAACAGTTTAAATGAAGTTGTTTTTAATTGTTGATTAGGATTTCAAAACAATTAAATAGAACAATTTTCTTTGAAAAGCGTTATTGGAACCTTGTTTAGTGGAAACAAAAAATAACTTGCATCTTATAGATATTTGAATTAAAGTTTCGTGTGCGTGTACTTTCATTACAACAATTGTGCCACTTTTCAAGTCGGTTCAGCAAATTGAAGTGTCACATTAAAGAAATCTAAATTGATAGAAAACGGTTGTGTTTCTCAGCTCTGAACATTCTGTATGAGTACTCATATTTCGGTATTCGTGAGAATAAAATATTAACGATGTATAGAACATACGCTTTGAAATATCGAATTAAAAAGAGCATGGAGTCTATTCTCTAGACATTTGTCTGCAATACTTGTCTGTTGTAGTATCGAATACGCTGCGTGAAAAATCGTCTTTACGACGCGTTGTAAAACTTGAACCGAAGTCCGAAAATGCTAGTGAAAAGAATTCCTCACTGTTATATGACATTTATACCTAACATGGTGTATGTTGAGCCAAATTGTTCATTTTGAATGAAACAGAACTCTAGACTCATAATAGGGTCCATAAAATACAGAGGATATTTTTCCCGGTTTCAATTTTTACGACCACTTTAAAAATAGGGCCCGGACAAGAAAAAATCTCACAGGGCGATAAAATCTAAGAACACCTGTCCGTTCCACTTATTCAGGTTAAAAGATTCTTCGGAAATGTTCCTCGTACCTTTATTAGAAGATATTTCCTCCGTTTTATCACAAAAGCGTAACTGCAAAAAATAAAAGTGCCATCAAATGATCGAGTATCGTAAAACCTACCAACATGTGCCAGCCTACCTAATTAACCTCGAATGGCTTCTGTAATTAGGCGTAACATTTAATTGTAGCAAAAGTTCAAATGGCAGAAACTCGCTCATTCTAGAAATAATCGCTTTGAATTGCTGTTTATCTTGCAGCTAACATTAATCTCGGATGTTTACCATGAAAATTGGGAAGCATGCACTCTATTGACATTATTCCCCCTTTACTTCCAAGTTCATTATTCAAGGGGAGGGTATAATTTGAATGAGTAATTCTTCTCGTAATGAAGAAAAGGGAATTAGTGTTCGTTGCAAATTCCCTAAAAGAACAAACGCATTACGTTATTTAGTTATAAATTGTGGGCGCACACGCACAAATATTCTTTGAGGCAGCTAATTGGTTTGGTATATGTAATTTCTTTGATGTTTACTTATTAACACATTTCATAAAGTAGTTAGAATAATTCAATGAAAGTCCATAATTCCATTTACAGAAAAAAGGCAACTGTTAGCACTATTTTTCGTTCTTGCTAGCAACTTATATTGTCTTGCAAGAGTGCAGAATCTTCAAGTCCGGACCAGTCTCATTTGTTTGTCTAAGATGTTTGTGTGCCCAAGATTTAGGAAACGGCCATGCGCACCTTTTTAAGAGGAACTGATGTGATCACTTATTTCTCTTATGTTTTAAATATGCAAAATAAATTAAATGAGATACTCTAGCTTTCATAGTGGTAGTTTTCTTCATTGAAACTAATGCGCTAGAACATATTCGTAATTCTATGTGCCGAAGATGTTTGAGGTATCTGGTATGATGAATGAACTTTTTATACCCTAATCAAACTTTCTCCTCTCCATTTCATTTATATTTCGTGAAATTATTATTATCGTATATTATGTGAAAGAAAAAAAAGGAGAGACTAGATACCTTTGCGTGTCAATTACAAGGCTTTGTCCTGGGAACTTTTGGGGCCTTCGTGGCTCAGTGGGTATGCCCACTGCGCTAGCAACCTCCGACTTGTAGGCGGTAGAGGTTCGATTCTTGTCAGGTGCATTCTTCCCTGGGTGTATTTCTCTCCTCTGGTCAGTAAAGCTTTCATTGTGTGTGCCTGTCTGTTACTTGATATTTTATGTCTTGCGTCAGGCGCAGTATGGCCAAATATGGCCCTTGCGCCATAAAACCCCAAAACCAATCAACTTTAGAACTTTCACTTTGGGATTGATCCCGGACCGTCGCCAATAGCCCGTTGTGTTGCTCCAGTGCGAAGCTAATGAACTACCTACCTTTGTGTGCCAATTATGGTTGGTATTGTCTCGGATATGTATTAAATGTTTAAAGTTGTCTTTTATATCGAAATGCCACAAAAAGTCACCTGTTAATATATCTAGTTGCGAGAATAAGCATTATATTTTTCTGTTTAATGATGAAATAGGAAAAATATCCTTAAAATTATGATATTAAAATTCATTGCGAACTAATGCTGCTTTACGTTATATTTGGCAACATTAATAGTTCTTACTAGTAATTCTTATATGTGAAGTTATATTTTTAAATATTTTCTATGTTTATCATCTGCGTCTGCGAAATAAATTTCAATTATTGATGTAAATTAAATTCTATTAATAATTTATAGTTATAGATATTTTAATATTTTTACTACATTTAGAAATATCACGATCAAAAAAACAGGAAATTCGGCAACTTTCATCAATTTTCTATAGAAACTGATGGTATTATGGTAAATTTACTTAGTTCAGAACATCTATACACATAGCACGAAATTAGGATTTATAAGTAGTATTAGCATTCAAAGACAAAACCTTGCAGTAGATATAAAACTGGTTAAAAATAAATAAATAGACAAAACTGGTTAAAAATAAATAGATACCCTTAGAAATTAATGTACGTCTGGATCAAATCTCATTAGTGTTATCCTGAAAAATAATCAATCAAGTTAATTTCATTAAAAGACTGCCATTAAAAATAACGTTCTGGCACACTTTCTGACATTCGCTGGTAAGAATAAATATGTGTAAAAACAAAAATTTTGAAATCTTAACGAATTATAAAATAAAGTTTTCACTGCTTTCTTCATTACCATTTTAAATGAGGAAAAATTAAATACGAAAACTATGAAACGAACGCATGTGAAAGTGGTCATTAACATTAAAGTAGCCATTAAATAAGAGTATGGGGAAACATTCACGCATCACTTATCGTAATTGCTGAATTTTAGATACTCACTTTAATAAAGCTGAAAAGTAGTATCGAAGAGAAGTCAGTAACTATCACCTCAAACACACTGTTTAATCCCCACCTTTACTTCCCTATAAATGTATTTTCATTTGAATGATGAATACTCAGTTCGGCTTTTATTGTATTTATATTTTTTACAGTTTAGTAATTCTATAATTTATTAATTTAAGCCTTACATTTATTCATGAATTTGATTATGCAAGGTCCTTTATTTTTCTCGTGGAACGTAAATTAAATCATTTTTAAATACCAAATCCAAATTACTTAAACTTAGTATTTATTCACAATTCACTCACTTTATAATGATTAAATGTATGCAATGAGAAGTATTATATATCACAGCAAACTAAGGTTCGTGAGACTTAAGAGTCAAACTTCTAGTTTCAGGCTTGAGGTCGAGTGAATACAACGTAAATTTAGTTATTGTTACACAATCACAGAAATGTAACTTTAATCTGATTTGAGACGACTTTGGTAACTATCGACCTTATAATGAAATAGTCTGAGCATGTGCCAGGAGCTTCATGTTATTTCTTCCAGTTGCTCGGTTTGAAGATGTGTCACGTGGTTGTGGGTAAAAGAATGAATCCTAAATTATTGAATAGTTGAAGTGATTATCCACCGTGATCCAAAATACAAGTCTGCGATTCAACAGCCAATCGTTTCGGTCGATTCGTACGTCCACGTGATTTATCCTGCAGAGATCCTACGACAGCGTTTGCGCCCACATGCTCCCTCTATTTCATTAGAAGGTCGTTATTGGTAACCCATGGAAGTATCCGAAATTGACACAACAATCGAGTGTTAGAATTTCTAATGAAAACGCATCTCAACTTGAAGTATTAAGGACATTTGAAAGACAAAGGAACTGATCCAGTTATAAATAAAATATAAAATATAAGAAATGAATGAAAATTGACTAGCCATTGGGAAACCTGTAAGAGTAAAAATTGGAGATTTTGCTTTGTTCTTGTACTCAGCTGCAATGAGAACGTTCCCCTCTGTTGAGCAGAGCTACATAGAATACGTATCAAGATCAAGAAATGTCCATATAGAGAGCCAGTTTTCCCATTGGTAGATTTATGTCAGGCTAGTTTTATATAGGGAAAGGAATGAAGGCGGATAATTTATAAAATATATTTTGCATTGGTAAAATAATTAGAGGTCTACATTTACATTTTAAAGTCTATATTAGCATTGATTTTAAAAACGATGTCCTAAAACAGCGGACCTAATGGGTGGCAGATAAACACTTTGGTCACAGTACCACCCTGTGGCATAATATCAAATCTAGAGGACTCTTTATTGTATAATTACAGAAAAAAAATCATAAATTAGTCGATTGTAAGGCCCCCACTGGTGGTGATATATAGAGATACACGGCGTGGAATGGAGTCAAACAAAACCCTTATGATATCATGTGGTAATTATGTCAAACATTTTGCAGTTCTGCTTCAGATCCCTTATATTCTAGGGATAGTGCAACTGACGGACTACCGTATACTAGACATGTATTATTGGAAACATATCCGGGGATCCCTCCGGCCAAGGAAGGGTTCCAACAACATGGTGGTACTCCTGATAGGATCGAGCCGTGAGTGTAAATAGTCCCTTGAACATGAGACACGAAAACAGGTTGTAAACTGGACGTATCGATGTGCTTCGTATCCCAAGTGGAGAGAAGTGGCTATAAGTGAAGCTTAGCATTTCACTAGAAGTTACTGCGGCGAGCCTCACGACAGTCAAATGAGAATGGTAGCGTTGGCCAGGTATCCACCACACACGAATCAATGCAGGAAGTGGCCTTATATCCCTCGGCGGAAAGCGGGATTCCTCACTAAGCATTCATTCCATCATCTGATATTGTTTTAATTTTCTTTATCTCTTCATGTACATCATACATTCCCATCGAAGGCTGCTTTCGAAGTGTTTATATTTTTGATACAGTGCATTTTTAAGTAAAAATACAATGCTCCACCTAAACAATACTGCTAAGTAAAGTGGCTTTTGTTCTGATCATAACGTTTCTAGCAATAGTGCTAGAATTTAGTAATTGACAAATATAATTCAAGTGCAATTTTGCTGAAATAACTCAACACTAATTGAGAAGTTGTGTTATTAAAAGAATATATTTAAGGCTTTGAAAGTAACTAAATATTTAAAAAATTATTAAAAGAACAAATGCGTAAGTTCCAACACAATTCTAAAATCTTTTCCATGAATTCATTCAGCAAGCTAATAACTAATTAGAAACGGAATCCCCAACCAGCTATGTAGTGTAGTTTCCTTTATTGCAATAACGTATGTCACCGAACTCGAGAAGTTGATAAATAGATAGATAGGAACAAAATACAGGGGACCGTAACTTCTATTGCAGATAAATTGACTGAGGGAAACATGGAAAATGTATTTGTATGGGGTCCTCTATCATACCGATAATCTGTCACCTTGTCAGTTGGACAGAATTCCACATTTCTCCCGCTGTCAGATATTGAAGATCGTAGCACCTGGAATTCATCATAAATACCATTAGCGCATCTCAACTTCCTATCGAAGCTTCTTTTGACACGCGTCTTTTCACATGAAATCGAGTCTACGAAGTTCACAGATAACCTTTTATTTATAATTATTTGTTATACACACAGCAACTGAGAATGAAAGATAAAGGATTACTTAAAATAAATGCCCTTCCTCAAGGAGCTGGAAGGCAAACTAATTATGTGCATTTGGTTATTGTAACTTTTGACCCTTATAAACATTGGAGATTATTATTTGCTTTGAGGGACCGTGGTGGCCTAGTTGGCAGAGTAACGGATTAGCAACCAAAGGGTTGAGAGTTCGAAACGGGGTCCAACCAAAGACCTCCGTGTACGCGGGGGATAGTGCACGTTTAACCTGGCGGGGTTTCGTCCTCACGTTGGCATGGGAAGGAGAGCGGAGTGCCAGCTCAGGTGTTGACCTTCGTCATCTGACCGTAATTCAAAATTACGAGGTGTCCTCGATCCTTCCCTTCGGGATGGATCCCGGACCGTCGCCAATAGCACGTTGTGTTGCTCCATTTTGACGTTAACTATCTACCTACCTATTGGTTGTGAAATATAGATTACGAACACTACGAGTTAGAAGAAAGTCAGTATAAATAAAGAATATCAATTATACCGTAGCCAAATGACATCACATGTGTAATCATTTGCATAAGAAGTTTGGAAAATCTAAACTTAATTCATCCGTTCTTTTACCAAGCAAGAATCTAGTCATACCATCAAGTGCCTGTTAATATCGAATAGGCACAATGTTCCGGAAAGTCCTTATATGACCTTTATTCCCTGAACCGTTTCCGTTAATTAACCCTCGTGTAATAAATAATGACTAAAGCGAGAAATCAAACCAAGCAAACCTACAACGTTTGTCGTAGAACCTAACTTAATGTATGTTTCAAACGTGGTAACATGTTTATTTAAAAAATATGAACTCTTAACTTTTTATAAGATTCCTCTTCCAAAATTAAAAATTTTCCAGTTTCATAGTTCCATTCCTCCATAACTTTCATGATTTTGCAAGCAAGGTATTCAAAGTATAACGTAAGGTTTTATTTAGTTTAGTAAAATCATGCGATTTTAGTACATAATCCCCTTTTTACATGTGAATTCATTATTTTGAACAAACGTTGAGGGGCCACAATGAACATGTCAGAATGTTTTGTATTGAATTTAGTATTTCGTACTTTAAAAGGTTCGCATATTTCTTATTTGCTCAGAAAGCGGACTAAATATTTGTTTTGGGGATCCACGTTTTGATCATAATTTTTAAATCTCACACGGAGGACTGCAACTGCTCTGGTTGTTGTTACACTGTTGGATGCCTTGTACAAATCCAACAATCCATTTTCTTGACATGTTGTATATCGTTTTGCAAATGTAGTCATTTTCTTATTCTACAATACACTGAAGAGCCAAAAAACCTGGTATAGGCGTGCGTATGCAAATAACAGAGGTATGGAACCAATCAGAGTAACGCGATGCGATCGGTAGCGCCTATATAAGACAACAAGTGTCTGGCAAAGTTGCTAGATCGTTACTGCCGCTACAATGGCAGGTTATCAAGATTTAAGCGAGTTTGAACGTGTTATTGTCGGCGCACGAGAGATGGGACATAGCATCTCGGAGGTAGCGATAAAATTTGGATTTTCGCGTACGACCATTTCACGAGTGTACCGTGAATATCGGGAATCCGGTGAAACATCAAATCTCCGACATCGCTGCGGCCGGAAAAAGATCGTGCAAGAACGGGGCCAACGACGACTGACGAGAATCATTAAACGTGACAGACGTGCAACCCTTCCGCAAATTGCTGCAGATTTCAATGCTGGGCCCTCAACAAGTGCCAGCGTGCGAACTATTCATAGGACCATCATTGATATGGGCTTTCGGAGCCGAAGGCTCACTCGTGTACCGTTGTTGACTGCACGACACAAAGCTTTACGCCTCGCCTGGGCCGTCAACACCGACATTGGACTGTTGATGACTGGAAACACGATGCCTGGTCTGACGAGTCTCGTTTCCAATTGTATCGAACGGATGGACGTGCACGGGTATGGAGACAACCTCATGAATCCATGGACCCTACATGTCAACAGGGGACTGTTTAAGCTGGTGGAGGCTCTGTGATGGTATGGGGCGTGTGCAGTTGGTGTGATATGGGACCCCTGATACGTCTAGATACGACTCTGACAGGTGACAGGTACGTAAGCATCCTGTCCGATCACCTGCACCCATTCATGTCCATTGTGCATTCCGACGGACTAGGAGAATTCCAGCAGGGCAATGCGACACCCCACACGTCGAGAGTTGCTACCGAGTGGCTCCAGGAACACTCTTCTGAATTTAGACACTTCCGCTGGCCACCTAAATCCCCAGACATGAACATTATTGAGCATATCTGGGATGGCTTGCAACGTGCTGTTCAGGAGAGATCACCACCTCGCACTCCTATGGATTTGTGGACTGCCCTGCATGATTCACGGTGTAAATTACCTCCGGCATCACTTCAGACATTAGTCAAGTCCATGCCACGTCGTGTTGCGGCACTTCTGCGTGCTCGCGGGGCCCTACACGATATTAGGCAGGTGTACCAGTTTTTTTGGCTTTTCAGTATATATCAGAATAGTAGGATCAATGGAATATAATTTAATCTTCCGTATAAATGTGAGGTACTAACACTAGCTTATTTATTGTTTAAGGAATATTATATTTTGCATTCAATTTATTTTAAGAAACTCTTGTATTGTATAATTGAAGGTAAATATTGCAAATTTGAAAGTAAAGCAGTGATATAATTTATTAGTGCTTGGTATTATTGGATTTAACCTTCAAATGACGGAAAAAATTCTATATAGTTGCAAAATCCAATTTTTAAAGTATGCTAGAGAAATCTTTTGGCATAATTTAAAATTTTAACATCATTTGGCACCAGATGCATTTGATACCTTACACTAAAATCCTTTGTTATTTTTATGTAGATTATAGTGTACGTATACACTAGAACATTCTTTTTAAATTTTGACTTTAAAAATCCAGTTTTTTCACAATAGGTCAATGGTTTGTGCTTAAACTCATTTTAGTGTGAAAATTTTTGATTAAGCTACTCATTACTTATCCAATTTAAATATAATTAGCTAATTATCATGTTTTTAACAGTGATATCTCAAATTCTAATTTGTTGTTCAAAAAGGCAATTCCTGTTGGAAATTATTCCTAATACTATACTCATGTTTCAACCCTCAATCAAGTTGCTAAAGGAAATATATTCTTTTTCGCAATATTTTTCACAAAGAAAGTCTAAAAAACGAAGATTTTTCAGGAATTTTAACATTTAAAATCAACTAAAAATTCATTTCTTAACTAATAACTTGACTGAGAATCAAAACATCCACTGTATTATATAGATTACAATGATACAAAAATAATTATGGATCAATTCATTGTTGAGTTATTATTGTTTGAACACAAAGTATCTTAAGATTTTTCAGGAATTTTAACATTTAAAATCAACTAAAAATTCATTTCTTAACTAATAACTTGACTGAGAATCAAAACATCCACTGTATTATATAGATTACAATGATACAAAAATAATTATAGATCAATTCATTGTTGAGTTATTATTGTTTGAACACAAAGTATCTTATCGCAAAAACACGGTTCTTCACAAATTGAGGTTAAAGTTTTGGAAACGTGTTTGTACGTGGTGACAGTACCTAGGAAACCCTTGTAACTTGAAAACAATTTCAAATATTTACAAGATCTTGGTTTGAAAGCTAAGGAGAAATATATTGAATTAATAAAAAATCTGTCGATATTCTGATCAATTTCCGTGATATCTAGTGTATACATACACCTTAAACCGAAGGTTACATTTGTCTTCCCTTTTTATAGCTAAAGAAACACATGAAAAGAGACCTTTACTACGTATAACATAGACCTGTTACCATAAATAAATACTTCCACGTTTTTCTGTTAGCACAATAAAAAAGTGAATATTCTTTATGTAACAAGCGTGGTGAAGATTTTGCACAAATGGGATGCATCTTAGCTATATCATTAACCGCTATTCACGTGACTTAAATACAAAGCATCCCATCTGGCATTTTGTGTGATTTCCAGAACGTGATTCTTTTTGGGTTAATAGGTAGTTACTAAGATTGTTGGAGATTCTTGCAACAAGTAAGTTACATCTATATACTAAGTGATGTTTCCAGTGAAAATCGATTATAATTCTTTTTCAGCTCTTCTGTAGGTTTCACTTCGAATCACATGGTTATATAAATATGGACACTGATATGTTGTGTAATAGTTCGATGGAAAAACTTTTTAATCGACACACAGTATTGTGAGTTTTCTTTCATTTCATTAGATGTCCTTTTTCCTAAAGAAATATCGAACTCTTTTTTATTACTCAGACACGACATAATTAATTTAAGAAACTAAATCTAATATAGCTTCACACAAACACTTTTAAATTTATCGCAAAAATGTGAATGAAAAATTTAATGTCTTAAAAGTATACATATATGTGCTTGAAACATTAAGCTTCGGTTTTATATGTATGCGTTTATGTGAATACTATCCTCGAACTACCATTACATATTATTTCCAAAATAATGCAGGATTCAATCACAAAAGAGGAAGTAAATATTCGGAAGCACATGCACCAGGGTTCGTTTTTATGACTCCTCCCTTATACTTTTTACTTCGCTTCAGTAAGGGAAGTTCTGTGAACTTTCTTCATTTTTCGGGAGACAAAATAAAGGCTTTCGGGATGGGGACTGTAAGAAACATAAAGGCAATTTGCTGAACAAATAAAAAGTCCGACTTCGTTTCATGAAGAAATCAAGCTAAGCACAATAATAATACCTGAAGTGGAGGGAAAAGTGATATTCCAGCTAGAATTTCCACAAAGTTTGTCTTCATTTTATCCCACATAAAAGGAGAAAAGCGTTTTTTCAGCCATTGTCGAACATGCACTGATGAGCAGGAGGCAACTTGGTGCGCAATACTGCATTGTATATCTGCAGCTATCGCCCTGGGAATGCAATATATTGTTCAGTTCGTGACAAAGGAAAGAGAGCCTGAGGGTCCCACATGTGTATTGAAAACAATCTCATTCGCCAGTGCTGCTTATGCCTTCATGCTGGTTTTACTTGATGTGATTTTCCCCATATTTGTGTATTGTAGCCGAAACCAACTCAATTTACTTTTCCTTTAGCTTCTTCCTTCTTTGAGAGCCTATGACTCAATGAGAGGGTTGGCCGTATTGGATGGAAACTAATATCATATCTAAGCATCTCTTTCCCACGTACACCCATGTCAGCTAAATATAAGGAAATAGGATGCCTTTTCTGAGATGTAGCTTTTTTATATTCATGTAAGGATCATACAGAGTTGCCTCAATAACTGAATCATGCATTAGCGATGTATGCGTGCTTCTATAGATTAATTGAAAAACAATGCATTTGAGACAAGTATGATAGAAACCATCCTAAACTTAGCTTGATTTCTAAAATTTGTATATTATGAGTTCACGTACGAAGACATTCAAAATTGAAACTGAATAAATCTTTCACATTAAGATACGAGACGAATGGCATCAAATTGAATAACTTAGAATTTCTTAATTACTTCAAGTTTTTCTGTTAGAATGACTGAAATTCTACGGTAGAGTTATGGGTATGAAGAGAAAGGACTTCTATTATGACATGAAAAATGCATTTCTCATAAAATAAATCATGTATTCCAAATTGTTTGGAACCGTGTCTAGTATGCTAAAGGGTAAGTATTTAAAAATGCCAAATTGCATCCAATATATATATATATATACAAATTAAAACTTTACATTATAATGGATGATGAATGTTTTGCTAAGTACTCTAATTATGTCTTAGCTTGTGTAGTACAAATTTTAATCCTGTCTGATTCACAAGGTCGGAAGCAAATGAAAGTAAGTTTTTACATTAACTTAGGATATCTATACAAGGCAGAAGGTATTCAAATTAGAAACCGTGAAATATCAATTCCTATAATTTCGTAAAAGTGTAATGTAACCTTTTGTTCGAATTAAACGAATTTGTTCTAATACCACAAGCTGCGGTAGTTTCCCCTTCTCTGAGCACTACTTAAGTTTCTGACGGATTGTGATAGTAAAACAAAACCCTCTTAATTCAATGGATTAAGGAGTCTGCGCTGGTCTTATTCATTACACACGTGTGCCCTTAGATCTCCTCTTTGCAACACTAGGAGAACAATTATTCGCTGTCTATTACGATTCATTACCGAAACAATGAACGTGTGGGAAACAAAAGCAAACACTATTTTAATTACTCTGAATAACATTGGGAAAACTAATTATATTTGAAAAGATTCTCGTTCCTGAGAAGTGTGTGTTGTCTTTTGATAAGCTCAGCTTGCTTAGGATGCACATTTTTTCTTTCCTCCCACTTCTCTTGCTTGTCGAAATAGAATTGGAACACACGCACCTCTCTAATTGTTATTTTAATATCTAGCGAAAGATGCGTGTGGAAGAAACGGATTATAGAGAGATTTATTTTCCTAGATATGTAACCCAAAAAAGCAGCAAAAACACCGTTCGCAAGGGGTTATGGATTCAAAGTATATCTTTAAATAGTTCTCATAGACGATGTTTGTTCATTTTTAAACCCTTAACTCGCATTGCGCATTCGATATTTAATAATAATTTGAAGAACAGTATTGCCTTATAGGAAAATAAATTGCGTACCCACCTTAGGTGATTAGGAATGAATTTTGAGAAAAATAATTTTAACAACACTGATAATAACAAACATCAATAGTTATCATAATCAATAATAGTAGTTTAAGTAACAGTCGACGCTCTATTTTTACGAACCCCAAGGCCCGACAGAGACAAATTTGTAAAAACGGGGAAATTCAGGGTAGTTTGTTAAAAAGAAATTAAAATTTGTTCTATGGTATTTGGAGTTATATAGTTCATAAAATAGGCTTTCATTAAAACGAGCAACTGTATGAATGAATGTGTGTAATATTGACCGTACTCTAGTAGGTATGCGAAGCTCCACACCGCAGTTGGTTAGTGTTTGTGAAAATAGCTTCCCTTCAATTATTAACTTAACAATCTAGGACGTTTAAGTGCTTAATTTAATTTTAAGGATATCTTAATAATTTATTTGCTGAATCATCGATTTTTTTAATTTGAAATATCGATGTGGAATGTGTAGAGTTTTGTTTGCTAGAACTGCTGTAGAGGATGGAAAATGCTTTGATGTCCTAATTTATGAATATAAAGGTAGACGGAAAGGTAGTGCTGTGATTTACACAAATATATGATTAAAACCCATTGCAAATCAGTGTGCAATCGCATACTGACTATAGCAGATAAGGATTAAAATTAAGGACTGTAAAAAGCTGTATCACCAACTTTCTCCTAACTGTACAATACTCATGAAACTAAATGCGTTCAAGAGATACTTCTTAAATTAATATATTCCATTCAAAAATAGTAGACTTAAGAGATAAAGAGATTGCTAAGGAAAGTTTACTAAGGGAAAGTTCAGAATCAATAATAGTAGAACTAAAAGTAAAGAATGTGAAAACTAGGAAATGAATATAATGAAGAATATTTATATGGATCAAATCACCTAAACTCATGGTATTGAACCAAGTATTTTAGTCACATTGAAGTTTACCAGTAGCTCAACTTGAGTATCAAAAGATCAGCTTATGATAGGGCCTCTCTCTACTTTATATGTAGTATTGGCTTACCTATTGAAGGTACCTGACTGAAGAGATAATTGATCAGCTATTTGAGAAAATGCAAAATTCAGAGATTTGGTCTCTAAGGGATAAAGAGCCATGTGAAAGAAATAACGTACCAACATAATATACCGCTAATAATTCTTTGTCGTGTGCTCTGCATTAGCATTTAGTTCGAGTGACTTATGCCAGTCATAAAACGGAGGTGGTTGAAATCATCTCTGGATGACTCGACCGATCAATTGGATTGTTTGCTGCTTTTTCAATTTAGTAATTTTAATTAACGTGAAAAACTTCAAAGTTAATGGTTAGGTTATAGAAGCAAGAAACTTTTTGAATGATCGACGTATGAGGGAACTTGAAGAAAGATTTGGAAAGCTTACACTCACTAAAGTAGTGTGCACAATAAGCACGTTAAGTTACTAAAAAAATTCAATTTCTAAATAAAGTTTTTAAAAACCCTACTCTTTAATACTGGAGACTAAAAATGATAAACAATATATGAGGGTTATAAACTGCCACACAAAACCACATTGATGAAAAATTAAATCAACCAAGTCATTAGTTCATTAATTTGAGATTTTCAACAATCAAGGCAATTCTACGTTTATAAGTAGATTTAGGTAACTGTAGTATGCACGTTATACTTTACAAATATCTGTGGTTACACTTAGTGTGCGTGAAATTTGCATAGATAGAATTTTAAGCCAACACAAAACATTAAATAGTGAAAAATGTGCGAAACCACATTAAGTTAGTGTTTGGTCTGAAATCTACTTTAAAGTCTTAAAACAGTTAGATCTAGTGTTAAGTATATACCGAAAATCAGATTTCAAGCATTAAAGTAATACGTGTTGAAAGGAGTCCCGTTTTCATCTCAAATAAAGTTGGTCTCAGTCAAATTAGCTCTCTCTCGTGTAGAAAGCAAAATGTCAGTAAAACACGAAACTTGAAGAAAATATAAATTTGCATGTTGTAATGTATCAATAAGAAGAATGAGAAAGCATCTTTATGTGTCCTACTTTCCAGATATTTAGGAAGGCAAAACTTAAACAAACTTGTAAAATGGCATAAATAAATTATATCTTATATCATATAGAAACGCCGTATGCCAGAAGTCTCAAATTTACTTACATGTTTAAAATAATAAAGTATCTTGGTTTTTAATGCAATGGAATAAATACACCTATGTTTAGCAATTTAACATGAAATGCAATGAATCGCAAAAAATTGGACAGTTAGGTAGCAAATAACTTGTAATAAATTTGAATATTCTTTCCCCCTTAAATGTTAGTTGAGAGCACTAGATATTTATTGGCGCTTTTTTTTTTATGTTTTCACATTTATAAAAAAGTATTTCCACATAAAAATTTTGATTGAACTTCTGTGTAGGGTAAGAGAAAAATGCTTATTGTCTTGTATTTTAAAATGAATTTATGTACCATAATTCATATAAGTATTTCCACTTGAAAGCGGAATCAAAATTATATTGTGTAATTCACATCTCTTTTAAGATAATTTTGAAAGCATGAATATATTTATATGGATCGTTAGAAAGGCACTTCAGTCTAACATCCATAAAAGCAAGTCACATCAAATTATAAAAGCTTGTAAAATACATAGATCGTTATTTTGTTCTCGGAAAGGATTATATACTACAAAATGAAACATTCTCTTAAGTCTTACTTTTCCGTTTTACAAAAATGGAAAACCATTTATAACCTGTATTATAAAAACTGCTCTACGCTCTTTATGGTGCATTAGGGCTAATTATATCGGGATCTACTGATTCCGAGTTATTTCGAACATTCATCCTAGAGAAGGATTCAAACCAACCGTGTGTAAGCCCCTTATACAATTGCTTTATTGAAATCGTTTCTTTTTTAAATTAATGTAAATTTATATGCATATGCAAAACAATATAAATTTAAATAAATGTGAGATTATATTTGACCGTAACTTTATTTCGGATTAAATTTTCTTGAATAAAATCCACATGTTTATATTATTTAGAGAATTTAAAAAACCGTCAAACACATTCTTATGCAGATTATGCAGGTACTCTGAAACAATTAATATTCATTTATATATGAATTTTTTATAAGCTTTCATCCTTTTCACTTAGTAAAGAGGAAGGTGCCATTTGTCGTTTCGAAAGTTACATCACGTGCTTATATTATTTTTGTCTATCCTCTATATCCATGTTTCACTGGACAGCGAAAAGAATGAATTGTACATGCTTTATTTTAGAACGAGTAACTTACAGGTAATGAAAATGAGGACATCAAAATAAAAAATATCTTGCATCTTTTAAAAGGCTGCACATAAAATTCGTATAGACAAATGAATTTCATATCATATTTAAAGTATTTCGTAGTGAAATGATAAATGATCATTATTTTATAAAACATTTTCAATAGCTTTATCCAGGAAAGCTTACTAGCTTTATTTAAAGCTACCAGAAAAGATGGATGTGGCAGAGTTAACACTTTTCTCTATAGAATAAGAACCTAGTTCAAATCCGTGGTTTGCATGTTCGTAGCAGTTCGAAACACATTTTAAGTTATAGCCTTCGTTATCCCGGTATAAATAGCCCTCGTGTTGCAAAATATGACTATAGGGTGATAATCCAAATATCAGAAGTAAAGGAATATGGAGATGTTTTACCGAAATATCTTAATGGCAGTGTTGATGGAATTGAGCTAGACCAATTGTAAGGATTTTATGTGTATTTTTGAATAATTTATGATTAGTAAGGCGGAAGTCTACTGATCATGTATTATTTTATTCTTGCGGTATCTTTACCAGAAAAAGCCATATGCACGATCTGTGCAAACGGCAGTATTTAAATAGCACGGTGACATTCAACTATAAAGTGACATGCAGTTCTTACTAATCATCTTTATTTAAGTTATACATAGCGGTAGATCACAATACTTTTTGCACAAGTAAACCACACGATCCTTATAACACTAAAAATGAACAAAGTATTACATAAACTACTCCTACATACCTGATCCATGTACAGATATACTGTGAATGCTCTTTTTGCATTTCATGTAGCCAACCTAACCCGCTGAGTACTTGAGCAGAAGCCCCGTGGCCTCCTAATTAGTAAAGGTATTTATTTTTCGGTATACATTCTGTCCGATTCTATCCTTCAGCCTTATGGTAACCTAAATAGTACAGGTACTTATTTTGAGGTATGTGCCCCAAACAGCGAATGGGATCCGATGCGCACGTCCAAGAGCCTCGGGTCACAAATGTCAGGATGGAAATGCTAAAACACGTGACTCCCATCTGGAACTCCCCAACGGATATCTCTCCAGGAAATATGAATATTCACAGCTGAAGTAACTGGACTGTAAAGTGATTTCCGTGTGTCTTCTCTCCCGTTTTACGCTCAAATTGCGTATTTTCGTGAGGGTAGCATTTGCATGCTTCATCACGCTCTTTCCCAGTGCTGTACGGCTTCTGTCGGTCCCTTTCGAGCACCTCTGCGCATGTATTATGAAACAACTCCGTTGTGCCTTTATAAAAATAGCGGCCTGTGTTGATGCAATGCGTTTTCTTTTCAAAATAGACAAAATATGGCTCATTATACTCCATCAGTGAAGTTACGATAAGTAGAGCATTTTGACTTGTGTTATCAGTACTAGTTGATTTAATTACTAATCAATATATTTTCTAGGAACTTTGAAATGGTTATCCCATTATTAAATACTTAAGTTTAGTGTTAGATTTCCATCTGAGTTAGCTGAAAAATGAAATGTCTTAATAATGTTTCCGTAATTTTTTATTCTGTTTAATTTCTTTAATCTCGTTTCTTTCAGAGCATTTTCATAATTTTTTATAAAAACAAATTTCCCATAATCTTTTGTATTCGTGTTACAGAAATGAAAACCGTAGCTCGTAACATTTGACTCCATTTTGTTCCCTTGCGTGCTTGATAGCAAATTTAACAAAGCATTAAAATGTCCTTTACGTTAATCATTTGAACACATTCCTTATGAGCCTTCGAAATACAAAGTCATTTTACGAGGTGACGTTTGATACAAGTACTTGCTTTATTCTATATAGACTATATTTTTCTAGTGGGGTGCTATACTACAAAGTACTAAAAAACCGTGATTAACTGACATTTTTTACTCTTGAAAAAAGTGACAATCCAAAAAAAGTAAATTTCACTGGAGCCCCAAAAGAAGATTGAAACGTAAAATTATTTCTCCTCAATTTGAGTGTCTCAGTGAGTTTGACCACTGTGCTAGCAACCTTCGAGTATAACGCAAGATTTAAAATTTTGTATTGCTGGGAATCAACGGTAAAATGTCATCCTTGGTTCAAAATTATAAAACTTAATAAATCGCGCATTCTCAATATTCCGCAGTTGCTATTTAATAACACAGCAGACAAATCGTTTCACAAGTGCACACTGAAAACTTGGAGGTCGTCGTGGCACCTACAGATACAGCGTTAAAACCTTATAACTTAAAAGCAATTAATCAAAGCATTTTCGGCCGTCGTCTGTTGTACCGTCTGTTGTAACAGATATAAATCTACCGTTACAGGCGCGCCTAGGTCTAGTGGATGAATCCAAATGCGAAAGGCACGCAGGAAGATCATGTACTTTGCGACAGATTTTTTTAAGTTCGGCAATTTAACTGTTCCATAAAACACATAAAACCCATTGCTTAATGTTATTCCAGACATGCTAATTTCCTTTTGATGCAAAGCATCACTGATTGATCTATCGCTTTAATTGGATTACAAGATCATCTGTTACAAGTGTTTTTCGGCCTTCGTTTTTCCTATTGTTTAGTTAGTGCGAGCTTACTAACGTCGAAGGGACTACCTTAGTATTATTCTGTGTCAATCGACTGTCTTATTCAATTGTTTCTTGATTATGTCTCATGTAGCAAACAATGACCTTAAAACGACAAACCTTACCTCTAGATTATGTTGTATGTGTTTAATAAAAAAAATTTCACTTAATAGAACATACTTCAATAATTTAGAATATGTTGACCCAACGATTTCATACTTTATGAAGAATAGACAGCCATATATACATAAATGGTTATGTTTCTCCAGAGAAATCAGCAAGCATCGGTTGAAATCGATGATTCCACGTCGTTTGAAAACTCATGTGATCTTAAAATCTACTCATATTCATACACGAAAGATAATTAGTGAAATTACTTGTAAAATAACGGTATTAAAACTGCAGAGAGTTTAAAAACTTCCTGTAATAGGTTTAAGGGGAGGTTGGATTGGATTGGAGGCTGTAGGTGGACACTGTTTCACCTGTGTGGTTTTCAGCTATACGGAGAAGTTTCGAGGATTAGGGCAATCCACTATACATATAAACATTTAAGACAATACATAAAAAACAAGGTAAGTGAAGGGCAAAACATGCAAGCACAAAAATACAATGTGGCGTAAGAAAAGGATAACAAAATTTGTTACATTTACAGAGAACAATGTGATAATAAAATTGTAATCCATCAATAAATGAAAACAATACACAATGAATAAGGATACGTATTCAGCACAAAAAATCTAAGAGCAAAATATCAGCTTTCAGCTATACGCGGCCGCCCTTACGGAGGAGTTTTGGGGATTAGGGAGAGCCGAGCAATCTACTAAGGTGCACAAAATGAAATCGTATTCACACAGGAACGCATGTCCGCAAAGATAGTTTTGGGGATCGGTGGATTGGCCAGTCAGGAACCGTCGCCTGGCCACCACGATCAACCGATTTATCATGCATTAATTTTTCACACTGAGGATAAACAAAGTCCTCAAAGGCATCGTGTAAATAACAGCAAAATATTCACATACCTGCTATTTTTATTTCTTCACATGAATGAAGCGAGTTGATTTCGATTGACTATTGATATGGGTTATGATGCTTTGTAGCACATCTCGGTGGCGGAACATACATCCCTATGTGAATACGATTTAATTTTGTGTTTGTTACCTCCCCTTAAATTTTGCGCAGGAAATTTTGAAACACCCAGTAAATTGAAATTTTTAAAAATAATATTTTCGAATCTCCTCTTATATAACAAAATTTAAGAATAACGTTTTGCCGCGATCACGAAATCCCTGAGGTACAGCCACGTGTAGATTGCCTTAACGCCTTCGAAGTGCATCATGTACAATTTGGGGACAAAAACATGCACTTTTTGCCTGACTCTCACCGGTAGGAAGTTGAATTGACGTAGCACAACTTGCTATTGGCGACGGTCCGGTATTCATCCCTAAGGGATTGATCCGAGGACAGCACCTCGCCATTTTGAACTACGGTTAGATGACGAGGTTAACACCTGAGCTGGCACCCAACTCTCAAAACTTCCACACCACGCCAACGTGATGATATTTGATGCCACGATAGATTTAACGTGCAGCAGCCCCTGACACTTACCGAGCGAGTAGCATGGTCGCATATATCCGTAAATAAAAGTTTTCTCGTGAATAATGATTGTACTCAATACCTTTGAGGCCCGACACTGACAACCTGGACTTTTCGTTCCCTTGTCTGTTGAAGGTGACACCCTTCGAACGACGGGGCCGTCGTGACTCAGTGGGTATGCCCACTGCGCTAGTAACTTTCGAGTTTGAAGCGGCGCAAGTTCGATTCCTGTCAGTTGCATTACTACCTGGGTGTATTTCTCTCTTCTGTGTGAATAAAATTTTTATTGTGTGCGTGTCTATTACTTGATATCGTATGTCTGGCGCAGCATGGTCAAATATGGCCCTGGCTCCATAAAGTCCCCAAAACCAACCCTTCGAACGACGCTTTCCCTTGTTTTCCTGAAATCGGGACCTTCAGCTTTTCCTCGATTCGAGAGTTGCAGAGAGGCGATGACTTCCCCTCCTGTTGACGAAGAGCATATTTCCTGCATGGAACTATGTTCTGGCGTTCGATTGTGAGTCTATTTCGCAATGCGATAATGCGTTCACGCTCAGCTACATCAGGAGTGATGAAACCAAATACGCTGCGTTCATTTCCTGCATCGATACTGAGGCATCAGAGAGCGTTTAGGATCTGGCCCTAAATCCACCGAACATCGATAAATATGATGAATCGCGTGATAAAGGAGTTTGCCGCTTCTGGATATTTCAAGTAGAAACTACTTTCCAAGCTCCAACTTGGTGACGTTCGCCTCAAGATGTGAAAACTCTCAGATCGCCAATTGTCCGATAACTTTATGCAGAGCTTGGGGTTACAACGTCTACCCAAGCACATACAGGTTGCTTTCTGCTTCATCCGAAACTATGGAAAAGCTGGTGAACATTGAGAATAAGGTGGCTACCATCGAGTCACTTTTTTCCTTGTGCTGCATGGGACGTACATCCCGGTGTTACTCTGCATCTTTCGTCGTTCCTCTGCATCTTCCATCGTTCCTCTGCATCTTCCGTCGTTCCTCTGCATCTTCCGTCGTTCCTCTGCATCTTCCGTCGCCTAGAGCTCGACGCTCCTCTTTACGTTCCGCATAGCGACGTTCTGATGTCTGCTTTTATCACGATCGGTTTGGAGAGAGGCTCACAAATGCACTCAACCATGCAAACGTAGCTCAGCAAAAAACGTAGACTCTTCTATAGCTGAGATAGCAGAGGTCAGGAATAACTCCAGTAGATTGTTTTTGTCAGAAATACCTGTCTTAAATTTCTTGTGGTTTCTGGTTCGGAAATTTCTGTCATGAAAGCACCCATACTCTCATCAGCCGGATTTTCGCTGTATGCCGCTATAAACACCAAGATTCGTGTTTACGGTACGACGTATCGACATGACTTTCGGAAACCTTTTCCATGGACTTTCATTATCACTGATGCCAGTTTTTTCATTCTTGGTGCAGACATTTTGCAACACTTTAACCTTTTGGTGAACATTCGCCGCAAGCCTCTCATTAACCCGTAAAATATCCTTACGTACTCTTGATTCTGTGGAACAGAATACAGTCATCAGTGACTATCATTCATTTGCTCTGTGTCCAATTACGATAAGCTATTGCGTTCCCGAACTTGACAAATCCATCTTTGATAGGGAAAGCGACTGCTAACACTACGGTTCACCACATTTTCACTCCTGGACCGTCTATTGCATCGAAACCACGAAGTCTTCATTCGAAGTGAGACGCTGAGGTAAGGGGCTATCCGACTAACTGAGGGCCCTTGTATTTCCCCTCTTTACCGTGTCACTAAACACGATTCCACCATTAGTCCACCATTATTGGCGATATCAGAAAGATCTATAGCGTCACTAAATTCGATCAGTTTACGATAGTCCAAGACGATCGCACGAGATATGTGTAGAAATTATGGGATCACATAAGATAAGTGCGTGCTACGTCTATGTCTCGACATGGAAAACGTGCAGTGTTTGTGCCAGCGGACTTGATGACAATAGCTCATGTGTTCCTCAGACGAGACACAGTCAATCAGTCACTTCCGATAGCTCCACGACGGTCCTTTTCTTGTGATCAGCAGGCCTGACAAGGTTTTCCAGCTAATGGTGCAAGGCGAAACTGTGTCTATTGATAGGCTGAAGCCTGTCTATTTTCTGTGTTCTCCTGAGGACCCAATCGTCTTCCCTGCCCAGTGATAGAGTACCCCAGAAAACAAGTTTTCTACCCGAGTAACCGTTTCAGGACGCAAAGTGCATTTTCCAGATCTTTTACCCCGTTGAACACTAGGAGGGAGTGGGTAGAGGATCAACCCACCCCTGACGCACAGACACATGCTGATTGGCTTAAAGCCGGGTCAAAATTCATCACCTGCACTTAGGGAACAAAACGAGCATTTTTCGCCTGGTTCTCACCGAGCGAGTGGCGTGGTCGCATATATTTAACGAGGTTGTAGAGAGCTAAAAGTTGTTTAGGCTTGAAAATTTCCTTCTAAGTACATGATCGTACTCAATACCTTTTAGGCCCGAGTTTGCTTAGCTAGTAAGCTCCGTTTTCATGGTGATAATTGTTATAGGTTTATGATGCGATCTTAAAAATACTCATCTCGTCCAGTAATTACAGTATGAGGTTGCATTTGTTTACGCATTCGAGTTACAGTATAGATTTAAATTTATTAAGGGATAGTGGTCCCAAAAACTGACCAAAAATATCGAACCTCAAATTTTCTTACGTTAATTACACAACCTTAAAAGATATGTTTGCAAAATTGCATAGCTATAGATGCATTATTTAGCGAGTTATTAAAATTTTATCTTAGTGTCAGGAGTGAAACAGATTAATTCTTAATTTTTTGGGGCCAATTGAACGTTAACCATCATGGCATGACAAGGGTGGAATTGTAAATCACTTTGAGTTGCCCTGTTGTACTACAGGGGTGTACCTCACACACATACCATTCATTCAAAGTACAACTAGTTTATAGACTTCACATTCACTCCAAACGGATAAACAACCAAGCATTACCCCGGTCTCGAACCAGGAACCTTTCGATATAGAAGCCAAAGCACTGACCACGGGCTCGCCATTCGGAAACTTATTTTGTCTCTTTTCTCAAATTTCTTTTTTCATGACTACTATGTATCTACTAAAGCTTATTTTGAATTTTTTTATAGATAATTGAAACTGTTTATGGTTGTTTTTTTGCATGGAATAAGGATATAAAATGCTATTTTTTTTAATTTATGTAATCAATTATGACTGTATTTTACTGTCTTTCATAGTGTCTGTTATAGAACATTGTAAAAAATAAATTCACAAAATTATGGAAACATTTGAAGGAGAACAGAAATATCTTTGAAAAACAATTACATTTACAGGAGTAGGAATTTCAAAATGTTGGAATACTCTTAAAGAAATTGAATTTCTAAATTATAGTTTATGAACAAATGATTTTTTTCTATTGCTATGTATATATTTCATGTATATTTGAATAAGGTACACTGAAACATTGTGTTTAAAATGTAAATTCAAAACAATTGTTCGAAGGTTTCTGTGTCCCCTTAAGTGAGATTGTAGAATTTTTAATAAATTAAAATAAAGATGCTAGTTCATTTCTCAATCGCAAATGTTAAATCGTAAAGAATTGGTAACGGTTTATGTGATATTAAAATACTCATTTTATTTAATATAATTACAGTACGAAATATTTATATTTCACCAGTCATGTTACGGAGTGAGTGGATTTAAATTTTTAACATAATATGTCAGTGCATTTTATTTGTTTGCGATTCCTTATTCCAAAACAAATTTATATTATTTATTTTTTAATCGTATAGGTAAAAAAGAGAACAATTCGAAGAATCGCATTTTATTTCACTCTTTGAAGCTTAAAGTTATGCACTTTGGCTGTTCGGGTGATGTTTCAAGGTTTCATATCAAAAGCATCCAGGCATTTTTATTTTCTGAGATTCCAATAATTTCTGGATATATTACATATCCGATTTTTATTTTCTTTCATCTATTCGCCATCAAAACTTCTGCTACTAGAAAACTTAAGACTTATTTTTCTGACATCTGAGCTATTAATTTCTGGTTCTATTGCTTTATTTTTCATCCTAGTGTATACTTTCTAAGTTTAGTGTGAGAGAAAAATGTTTTTCGTTCTGAAATGGATATGCGGAAGTAAAGGAAATGGATAATGATTGAAATTAATACAAGTACCACGTTTTTTCAATTCTCCAAAAGTAGAATTTTAAAACAGCTTCGCAATTCTCAGTTTTCTGTCTAATTTATGCAATAAAATGTAAAGATAAATGCTTGGAACATGAGAATACCCTATTTGCATGTTAACATAACGAGCGGTTTGGAGTTCTGAGCCCTCTTAATGGGTTGCCGAATTTTAAAATTTTGTCTCAAAATAAAGAAGATATTAACATAGTATGAAACAAATATGCGAGCTAATGTTTTTCCCATTCGTTTAACTTTATACAATTCAATGCTATAAAGCTAACGATAAACTTTAATCAGAATATAAATTTTTATTCATTCTCCTTTATCCGACAGTTGGCAATATAATTGTTAAAATAAAAGTACTGAGGATGAGGCATGTGAGAGCATTTTGTTGAAACTTGCCGCTAATGGCATATACGAAATGCTTAAGTAGTCTACGTTTCGCATTCTTTCTCAATACCAAAATCAGATAACCAACATCTTCGCTCTCAATTACACTGAAGGGTGAAGTGGTGACAGTTGTCAAAGATACAAAATGCCATCAATAATGTTAATTTTATAAGGAAATTGAAATAACCCTTTAATAAAGAAATTCATGCTATGAATGCCTTAAGTGGAAGGATCGATCTTATTCTAGAAAAAAAACCTGTGAAACAAATAACAAATACAAAATTTCTTTTTTCATAAACACAAATTTGAAATACTAATGTCTAATATTCATTTCTCTTATTTCTGTCTTCAGTGTGATTTGATTTCAATAATTTAATAGTATTTGATGGTTGAATGAAATGTTAAAATTAATCGTATGAATCTATCATTCTAAGAAATGCGTTTCTCCCAAACTCATGGTACTTGTGCGATATGCTCTGCTCTGAAATAGACCACTGAACTTAGTATTAAAAACAACTCTATATACTATATTATTGGTATTAAAGATACATTTATCGCACTTTTTGTTTGGTTTGTCTACAGTACATTTTATTATGTTAGATGATAATTCATTTTGCTTCATGGGGGCTAATTCTACTTTGACGTTCATTTCTGCTTTTAGAGTTATCCACAGTAATAAATAATTGAATCGGGGATAACAACTAAAAATGTATCAATTTAATTCAGATAGTATTGAGATAGTACTCCTTTTTCCAAACTTGAACCATTGAAAACAGCAATCGAAATCTGAAGGCGCATCTTCAAGGATAGCATCCAAATTGAGGACATGCACAGCTTGCTTCAGGATTTGAGCTACCATTTCTTATCAAAAGAAAGTAGATCTCCTTCAATTGCTTGTCAATATTCCCGATCAGTGTCGAAAAGTGATGTGTTCCTCTATGCTAATGCCGAGGAAACTCGAGCGTTCGTGACCGGTTACACCTCACTGCAGTCAAGCCGATCTATAGCACGGAATCACGCCACGGAATAAACTGGCTTTCCGAGTATCGAGTTCATAGAAATGTCATTTGCTCTTTTAAGAGATATCGATAAAAAATGGAGATGGATGGTAATAAGTTTTCAGCGCTGTCCAGAATTAACGATGAATATGCTCTTTAAACCGTCATGATAAAGGAATTCGATTCCGAGCCATCACTAAAGGGAAGCATCCTTTTTTACCGAACAAGGGATGAAATAATAGTTTGATCGATAATCTAATGTTGTTTTGGAATTCCAAGATTAAAAAATACGTTTCTAAACAAGTTTGTTCAATTTGAAGGGTAATAAATTATTTGAAATTTTTGGGACATTTGAATCGTTTTATACATCATACCAGGTAAGGAGCTATGCTGATCGAAAGATTTTCTAAACCATTTTTGAGAAAACGGTATTTTTGAAATGTACCCCTGGATTGTTTATTTCAAACGTTATTAAACTAAAGTCATTTTTGGTGCCCGATCATTTTAATGTGCTTTGTCGGTTTTCTGTGGATTTTATACTATGTGTATCATATACAGTAAGTTGGACCCTTAGATAGGCGGGACCATGGTTTCGTATTTTAATTTTGAATAGGTGAGAGTTATCTTCTACCTTAATGAAATGCCAATATTTTTATAAATATTCAACGTTTTGAGCCTCTACCGGACGTTTTATTTGAGTATTTTTAGACTGAAATCGAGATCGTTTCAAATAAAAGTTACTCTTGTTTAAACATTTGCACTGTTTCATTAACGCAAAAATTTGACTTTCAAACCACTCAGTAAACTTAAAATATTTTTAGGAAAAGCAATTTTGCTTTTTGTTTCAATATACTAATGCAATTACCATACATTTGCATAGGTTGAAACAAAATATACACTACAGCATCTTACACTGCAGATGAAGAATACTGGATAAAAATTAGGAATTATTATTTGAATAATTAACAGATTTTTTTTCAAATCAAATGTCGGCAAATTTGCTATGATTTTATCAGCTGAGATTAAGCCATCATGTGCTTCTGATCTAATGACAGACATTGTTGCCTCTGTCAACACATTTTCGCCATCTTTCGTAGTCTCTGCACCACAAGGGTAACGAAAAACTTCAAAGCTAATGCAATGTTGGGATTGACACAAGATTTGATTTCATTTGAAACTGGTCGAAACAAGAGGGGTTGAAGTTAAATCAGTAATATCAGGTAAGCAGCACATTGCATTCAATCGCATCAAAGTTTATGTTTTCGGAATTAAGTAAATTATTTTTGCTCCTAATCATTATCTAGCACTCAGAATTATCTTTAGCCTTAGTTCTCAAATACGGAAGCTCTCATCCTTGATCACGATAACTGAAATAATCTCGAGGTTAATTAAGTATATATTTTGTTGAATTACTGGGGTAAGTACAATTTTAAATTCTTCTCTAAACTGATTGTCACGAGATTTACAAGTATCTTAGTGTTGTTCTTACCCCACGACATACTTAAAAATTAATTAACCACACCTATTGGTTGAAGGAATCCATGGGTACTTTCCTTAGAATAAAATCCTTTGAAAAGATTCTGATGATCATTTCCATAGAATAGAATCCTTTGGAATGATTCTGCTGGTACTTTCCTCAGAAAAGAATGATTTGGAAATTTGTTTGGTTTCCCGAATATCAAAACTGTGTTTGATGCATGGGAACGTGTGAACCCCTCAGAGAGTTAAATAACGCCTGTATCGTTTTGAAAACATTCCACCTCAGTAGGAACTCAAGCAGAAATCGCATTGATGCATAAACTTTTGAAATAACTTCTGAAATGATATTTTAGTGATTGTATTATGTGTGACCTCTTTATAAACGTGTTATGCCTAGAATATAAGTTATGTGTGTGAACCCAACCCCCGTGGTGCGCCAGGGTAACGCTCAATGGCTCACAAATCCGGTCGTGTAGTGACATAATGAATAATGTTCATTTGGGTAGGGATTAAAATATATTTAAATTTGATATCAGATTCTTGCACTGTAATAGAAATAGATTTTTGGTCTATCGAGAGTGCGACTGTTCTAGGTTGACAATAACCCTCTGAGAGGTTCACACACACGTAATTCTTCCTTTCAACCTGCAGTCTTCCCTGCATGACTTCTAATCAATTTTGACCTCCAAAATAATCTATCCAAAGGATTATATTCTAAGGATATGATCAATAGTATCCTTCTCTAAATGATTCCATTCCAATGAAAGGACCAATAGAATCTTTCCAAAGATTATATTCTAAGGAAAGGAAAAATGGAATCTTTCTAAATCCATTGATTCTTTCAACCAATAGATGTAGTTATTTAGTCATAAAGTACTACACTACTCGAAAATATCGCAAACAAATTCAGATACCATTTTGAAGGAAATAATGCCTTCGATAAATGTATATGCATAATTAAGGAGCCTCCTTCCTATCAAATTACGCAGACTTTATAGTTTCCTAAGCCAATACCTGATTTCACGCCATTATTTCACATTTAAAAAATTATTACCATAAACCAAGTTTCAAATCATCTGGTTGAACCATTTGTAAATTTTGAATAGTGAAATTTCGGACGTTCGAGTTCAATTAGTTTCCCAGACTTTAATTCGTATTTCGAAATAATCTTCCTATCACACTGATATTCTTTTTTGGTTACTATTAAAGTACTCAAAATCTATGAATTGATTCTTGTTAAACATAACTTCTAGCATGCATATTAATAGAGGAATTAATATTCAAAGTACTGAATAGGCAACCATAACATTTTAATGGAAATATATTCGGAACATTTTAAATGAATTTCAGCTATTTCCTGCCAGTAGGTTTGTCGCTGTAATGAACTCAATAATCGTCATTTTGAAACATTGTTAGAAAGAATGACAAACTTCTATCTAGAGGAAAGAGCAGAATTTTGCAGTTTGATCAGATGTCTTTTTGGAACCGATTTCTACTTCGTGATCCTCTAACCAAAACAGTGAACATAATGTTTAGAAATCTCAATAAAACATGTTTGCGGTCAAAAAATTTTTTACATTTTCAAATTGGTAGAAATGTACTTCTGAAAATCTAAAAATTGGTCCCAATTTTACCTCCAATGTTTCTATTTCTATTTAAACAAAAGGGCTAGTAGTTAATTGCTTTATTATATAGCATGTTCCAGTTTATATAGAAATAGAATTTATTCTTAGGAACATCTTATTCATACATTAACCAACATGAATCCTCTGTTGGGTACAATGAATGCGAAGTTGAGATTTTCTAAATTATCATTCGCAATTATTTTGTGCATTATGTCTCCGAGATAGAATTTTACCTTTTTAGTGACCTCATATTACTCATGGTCACAATGCAGTACGGGAAAATAATAGTACAAATCCTAGCAAACGATAGATATAGTTTTTTGGACAGATAAAAGCAGAAGCGTCAATAACTAGTCAAAATAGTAAAAAATTACCAAAAATATCAAAAACGGCAAGCAATAAATCACAATGAAAAACATTGTAATTAGCAATACGAAAATTGTAGAGACTAGTTAAATAGATTGATAAAGCATTTCAAAATTAAGTAGTACCTATCATTAAAATGCATTTAAAAATAAGAAATCTGTGGGAGAAAAATACAAGACATTTAAAAGTGCGTGTAAAATTAAAACAAAAACTAATTAAATCTTGCGTTGTCGACATGTGATCAAAGGATAAAGGAAACCAAACATACCACATTAATATTTCCTTCCCGTTTTGTTGATGAACACGTATGCAATTCTGCTTATTATTTTTTATTTTATTGAATTTTTACCAATCACTTGAGCCATTGAATTCTTTCTCAAAAACTGAGGACATTGTCAGAATACTGGTATTTTCTTTTATGATCAACTATATGATGATTTTATGATATTCTTAGTTATTCATTTTATTATGCACATTATTCATAAATTTATTAATACTATGTACCCAAAAATACCTCGCATGAAAAAAATAAATATTATAAGGACTCTATTACGCCGATTATTGGATCACCTGGATTCAGACATAAGTGCGAAAGAATTACGGTTTTGGATTTCGAGTTCAACTGAAAAGTAGTGGCAGCACTTCAATGTGACACTTTCTGGTGTGAAAACCCGTTACTTCATAATCTGTTAAAAAGCGGCACAAAACTGGAATTTCGTGAAGCGATTCACGGGCAAACTGGCAGTTCTAGATTGTAACATAAATGGTTCTCCATCGAATCTATTATGCAAAAGCGAGAGCTGTTACGATGATTCTTTTATACGAGATCAATGTATCTTCTCAAGAAGCACAGCCATAAATTGATTCAGAGTGACTCTCACGGGAGATTATAAACGTCTAAAGTATCTTGAAAGTGGAACTCGGCTATTTCATTCTGTTGCCTACAATGTAATACCACTTCCTATCTGCAGTGGAGAGTTAAAACCCTCCTGGCGGCGAGGCATCTCAAAGTTGTGTTCCCGAAAACGGCACCCCAAAAAAGCGAGTTCCCTTTAAAAGTGTCAGGGTTTGGACAAAGGGAGTGCTTTCCCCTTCTTCAGTCAATTGGTCTCAGCAGTGGTCTATTTAGACCGGACCATCAAAGAGAGCGATGACAGTGATAGATAGCAAAGCCACGGGCTACTTCCCAGGTCCCAGAATACCCTAAGTATACACAGAATCTTCTCGAGGGTGCTTCTCAAATGCTTGTACAACGACTTTCAAATAGTGAAATAATTCAGGGGCCCAAGATACATTCGACTGATCCATACAAATTTTCTTATACGTGTTTGAAAAAACAAATATTTATTGTAACAATGGGAAACTTTGAAATTATAAGTTTATATATTTTTCTTTTAATGAGTAATTTTCTACTAATTGTAAATAAGTTAAATTCTAGCATTGATTTTCTTCCCCACAAAAGTTTGCCTCCATTACACAGATTTACAGCATAATTTTTGTATAAATGAAGCGATGAAATTATTTATCGCAGTTGAGTTAGACATGAGAGACTTAAAGCAAAGCTAAACAAAAAATATTCAATACTTGTTTTGTTAATGTAAAATATCCTAAAGAGTAACCACAACGGATATTACCCCAAAGGTTTTCAGATTTTGGGTGTTCACATATCCGTGAAGAAATGAGTAGAATCAAAACCGTACACATATGGTAAACTGAGTTATTTTGCACCAATAACTTTTTAAAGAAATGAAGTATGGGACGTTTGGAATCTTCTTGATCACAATTTTGAACGATTATTTTTATTAAATTTTAATGGTCTAGTTATTTCAGACAATCCCTGAGAACCCCAATAGACTAAAATGGCATCCGGATAATTAACGAACCGTTAATTATCCGGGTATATAGGCGCAAGATACAGAATACAAAAATGGAGGAATTAAGTAAATCCCGAAACATTTGCGATTTGTTTCATATAAATGGTTGAAAATAATTTTATAAATCCATACAAATTATTTGAGTGATAATGGTTTGACGTAGCCCTCAACAGTTTTACATAAAAAAACCTAAATTTCAACCAGCATTTTCGAGGATCTGTGTCTCGTCATCTGACCGTGTTTCAAAATTACGTGGTGTTGTCCTTGGATCTTTCCCTTCGGGTTTGATCCTGGACCGTCGCTAATAGCCGTTGTCTTGCTCCAGTGCGACGTTAATTAAATACCTATCCACTGAAAATGAAGTGTTTCTCAACCGCCGGTCTCAGCCAATTACCTTGCCCTAGCATTAGTTATATCGGGTCGTAAGAGGTTATCCTGGGATTTGTCATTTTTGATATCTAAGGATTTTTTATGATGAAATATTTTATAGTGATAATATTCTGAGAATATTCGTGAATGGTGCCAAAATGTTCAGAATCAGAAAGCCTTAATAATATCTGTATAGATAACATCACTGACCAAGTAACAGTAAAGAAAATTTCTCCACTGAAAATGAAAATCAAAGGGGAAATGAATCATCTATCGGGGTCTCAAATCTGATAATACTAAATACTGTTTCTTCGCAAGTTCTCCTAGCAGTGTAAGTTTTCGTTTCGAAAATCGAGTGACGTGATTTTTTTAAAGTAATAAGCCCTAAAGATTAAAATTTTAATATGAATAAGAGACAAGGGATTTCGTTTAACTTTGGTGTACAGAAGTCTCGTATGGAAGGTGTTTATAGCCCAACAAATATAAATATTTTGTGAACAGAATGAGATGAAAATCAGCACAAATTATTTTAATTTTGGCCTGAAAAAATTTACAACGCATTACAAGATTTCATTAGTTCAGTGATTGATAGCTAATTTCCTCCTCCATTTCCTTATAACCATGACATAATTAATAATTGTTTTTTAATGCATGCACTTTAAAAGAATTTTAAAGGTATTTACGAGTAAATTTGTTGAAACCGGACCCTCTTATAAAACACTATCTGAATTACCCGGCGTCGATCGAATTGTTTGTAACTCATCGTAATATTCAATAGTAGTCCTATGGGGATTTCGAATTGTTTTGAGATCTCTCTACAGACCCAGGACAAATCAAATGGAGTTAATATCTAGACTATGTTTCTCGCAGAGTTTTAAAGAATGAGTGTAGCAAATTCGATATGAGTTGATCAAACTGTCATAGTAAGGATAATCAATGGTAATTTCTATGGGGATTTCGAGGGCAGCGGTAGCCCAGTTCGAAGAGCAACGGATTAGAAAACAGAGGGTTGCGAGTTCGAAACTAGGTCCAGCCAAAGACCGTCGGATACACGAAGGCTGGTGCACGTTAAATCTGTCGTGGCCTCAAGTGTCCTCACGTTGGCAAAGTGTGGAAGTTTGGAGTGGGGTGCCGGCTCAAGTATTGTTCTTGACCGTGGTTCAAAATTATGAGGCGTTGTTCTGGGATCTTTCACTTCAGGATTGATCCCGGAACATCCCCCAATAGCCCGTTGTGTTGGGGGGACATTAATTAACATCCAGGGGGACATTAATTAACTACCTACCCATTTGGATTTCGAATTGTTTTTAGCCCCTTCTCCCGACCCAGGACAAATAGAACGGGATTAATATCCTGTATAACCTATGTTTCCCGCAGACATCCAAAAATTGAATGTACTAAATCTGGTGTGAATTCGTCTTCAAAATATTTAATGTTATTCCAATGGGGATTTTGAATTGTTTTTAGCCTTTCTCCAGACCTAAAGCAAAAGAACGTGTTAAATATGTAGTCTATATTTTCCACAGGATTCTAAGGAATGAATGTACCAAATTTGGTGTGAATTGGTATGACAGTGATCGTTAAATATTCAATGTTATTTCTAAGTGGATTTCAAATTTGTTTTGGCCCCTCTGCAGATCTAGGACCAATTGAACGGGGTTAATATATAGCCTACGTTGCCAGCAGGATTCTATAGAATGAATGTACCATATATTTGGTGTGAATTGTTCAGACAGTGATCGTAAAAATACTTAACGCTATTCCTATGGTGATTTCGAATTGTTTTACCTCTTCTCCACATCCAAGAAAAATTGAACGGGGGTTAATATGTAGCATACTTTACCCGTAGGGTTCTGAAGAATAAGTGTACCAAATTTGATGTGGATAGGTCAAACGGTGTAGATTTGTATAGAGGACAGAAAGACGCCAACTCAGCTTTGTATACAGATGTCTATCCCCTTGTTGCATTATGTGCGTTAAATATATTTTATTTCTGATCTGAAATGTTTATAATTAAATAGAATACTGCAGGTAAAATAAGAAAAGCTATGCAAATACGATGATTTGGGAAATTCAGATTTAAAAAAAATTTAGTCGCACCTGCTAGTAGCATGGCGGTGTTAAAGAATTTTAAAGACAAGTACGAAAGGAAGTACGAACAAGTACGAAGTACATTTGCCAAGACTGGCAAATGTTAAGAATTTTAGGGCGGTAGGACGTCTCATTACCTTCAAATGGTAAAAGTTCGATATAGGTATGTTCTAGGCATATTAAGACTATATTCTCTCGTTTGATAGTGATATCTAGGAGGTGTTCTAGAAGTGACATACAAGAGCGCACCACCCCTTAAAAAACTAAATTATGTTTTGCGCAAATTACATTCATACGAGGCGAAAGGTCTTTACCCATAGTTTCTTTTTTTTGCAAAACATATTTTATTTAACATGATTTTCAAAGGGTTAATTATCCATTGTTAATTAATGTTTGTGAGAAAGAACCAAACTAGAGGTTTTGGAATTTTTTAATTCTTTATCGCATCGATGGCCGGCAGGTAGCCGGCTTCACCAAACCTATTAGAACTCCGTCAATTATCGCACTTCATTAAGTTTCCAATACGTAGAGAAATATTAAAATAAACAATTGTGCGTAATTTAAAATGTATGTCTTGTGATTTTGGCTGCAGCAAAAATCATACCTTTAATTTTTTTAATTTTCAATCTTTTTCCCTGAATTCATGTCCTTTCGCTTTTGTTTGGTAAATTTTAATCGTACTTCAAATGAAGCATTTAAAAATGTTTTCATCTCAAAAAGTAAAAGCAAAATAGCAGTGAGAATACATTTTCGAAAAGTGCGTGTCGGTTCCAAATTTCCAATTCAACTTCTTTTTCCCGAAGAACCCAAAAATGGACGCTTTCAAAGTGTAGCTTAACAAAGAGAGGAATGCCGTCGTGATACTCAACGAACACGCCAAAGGCAGTGACTTGAGGGAAGCATTTTAGGGATTGTCCGTTCCCATCAGGACCCTCGCACAAAAGGTCTAGAGCCACGCCCTCTCGTTAGAGGACACGGGTGGTAGAGGGGAAGGAAAAGTGACCGTTCAAAGATTCTCGGGGTTGACACTTAAGCTTACATTTTGGTTTACGAGATATCTCGGGGTTGACACTTAAACTGGCATTTTGGTTTACGAAATATCTCGGGGTGGCCGCCTGAAGGGTTAATAAGCTGTGCAGGAAATCTGGCGTCAGCACAGTATGTAGCTTCCGCAAAATTCACTTAAATATATGCAGTATGCAATCTCCAATCAGACAATCTAATTTTATATTAGAACCCTTTTAAAGCAGAAATGAGATATTTATGACATTTATGCACTTAACGGATAGTTAAGTATTTCTGTAAAAACAAGGTTAACGCTATATGACAAAAGGAATTGTGATAAACTTTATAATGGAGACAGATAAACAATACTCTACTGCGAGCAATTGATTAGCAATATAAAATGGGGTCAGATTTTTTCCATACGGGGATGTATGGAATGAAATAATTTGCATTACCGATGACATCAGACATTTGATAACTTTTAGCGCAGCATTCGAAACATCTGCAATTGCTTGACGAATTATCTGAGAGTTTTGTAAATTAATGTTTTCACCGTTCTTGTAATAACTGATTACTCGGAATTGTTGGATAAAGTTTTCTGGAGGATTGACGAAGTTTTTTCGATAGTGTATAAGAATAATATGTACTTTCAATGAAATGCATTAGAACAAGAATAACAGTAAAAAAGCTGGATCTTTCTCGAGTGTGCTATTTAACATGTGCCTACAATAATATTCACCGGAGTTCAGCTTTCGATCATCCGTAGAACTTTAGGTGGGATATTCAATTAATAAACACAAGGAAAAGCTCTTTGTTTTAGGTGAAGCCAAAAACAACGCTGTTAAAAATTCGGAGTTAAATCCGCGTATTGCGTCAAAAACAAATTAAAAATTGCATAGGGTTCACGAAAAAGAATATTTTATATTGTAGTTGCTTAGAGATAAGATTTTATGTAAATAGTTAGATAGTTACCTCTAATTATTGTATCCCTGCGTACTGTATTATATGCGCTTTTAAGATGTATAGTTATCTCATAGCATAATTTGAATACATAAACATTGCGTATCCTGTAAAAGCTATTTTGCAGATGATGCCAAAATACGTCTTATGCTTTAATATAATTCCATATTTGTAATTTAGATTTTTATATTAATTTAATTATATAACAGTTGAGGCTTCGGTAGACCGGCGATAAATAATATTTGTAACCGAAATTAAGGTGTGCTAAATAAACTGTTCATATAGATCATATGTGCTTTAAATCTGAATCTAAAACATGTTAGAAAAATAATAACCCTGACAATGTAGTACTTGCGTTCTGAAATTTAGTTTTGCTTCCTATTGCTTTTTTAAGTAACGAAACTTTTCGTTGTTTTGTACGTTGTTTTAAAAATTAAAATAATATGTGTAATTCAGTACTCAATGAAAATTTCCCTAACATTCGTGAATCTAGAATGCATGTGTATCATATTATTTTGTAATTTTTACTTGTTTCATTTTCTAAATAAAAGTAAAAGAATGAGTAATCCAAACATTTTTTAACTTAATTATTCACCGTTCGCTACAAAATACTTGTTTTAACGATCGATATCTTTAATTTGAATGATTCATTACCTTTTTCATTTGGCGAGCTCTTTGGGGAAAATGTAAATAATGTAAATAAGCAGGAAATATGGAACATTTATTGGTTTTGTCCACAGACTTAATGTCGAACGACGGAATCAATAATTCTGTGTTTATTGAAGTCACGCACCGACCCACATCTCATTCAATATGGAGTTACTTTCCAGCATAATGGACATCTGAGTATTGATGAGTTGCTGGTTTGCTTAAGCTGCAAAATGATTATAATTGTCCTCGTTGTTACAACAATATGTATCATTAAGGAGATTAGGAACAGTTTGTTTTCTTTCAGACGTGGAGAAAAACAACTCAAGAGTTGTATTTGGTAACACGGAATTTTGTATACCGCTTGTAGGTATACTCATACTAAGAAAACGGAGGAAATAAAACTATGACAATTTTTTATTCTTCGGCCACAGAAAATTATTTTATGGGATGATTAAAATATTTTAAGATTGAAATAAAAAAATTTTCTTTGAAAAAATAGGTCCCCATGGGCGTAATCCCCAAATAAAGATATGACCGCCTTCAGTCTGTCTGAATAAAAACAGCATGAATGAATGAATTACAATATAACATTTTCAGTGTATAACGTTTTCATGTATTCTCTTTGAACGTGTACTTCAGAAATGAAGAGGTCAAAATGTAATCTACGGCTACTACTAAAATGTGGGCGCCTCTTATATCAATTATACTTAGAAGGTAACGCGTGAAAAAAACGTGCTTTTATACAAATGTTGCTTAACCCATCAATGCTTTTCATTTGATGAAAGGAAATACAGGTTCAGTTCAAAGCCGTAACATCTACTTATATAACATGAACCATACTTATAACAGTTTCTGAAAACCACCGTGATGTGTCCCAAATCATTAGGGTTCATTATTCCACAAGTTTAAAAATGAATCGATTTCAACTCATCTTAATACAGTTATACTGGATGCACGGAAAAGCTATTACTACACGAAAAGGCGCGTATAAACGTACATACAAATAAAGATGGAGGTTTCGAGTGAGTCGAGAAAATGTCTTCAGTGCTCAAAAGACAACACGATAATTTAAAGATAATGGAAAATTAAAGCACTAGTTCTTTCGTGGTCAAAAATAAGGACCAAACCCTTTCATACCGTATTTGAAACACATTTCTGGGTTGTTTCTCAATATGATGAAGCATCCAACCTCCAGAAAAACACGAGGTGGCACATGCCGAGACAGCTAAATAATGACGTTATAACTTGACCCACTTGTTTTCCGGATTGCAAATCGGTGGATGCCCTCAAGAGAACTCTACCAAGAACAATCTATATAAAGTGAAATTATAGTCAAAAGAGTCTGACAGGAAGTAGCCTGAGATGAGAAAATTTACGATTCAACTTAAAAAAACCTTTGTGCATAGTTTTCCAATGAATTATTTTTATATATTTTTATTTGTTACATACTTTATTTTGAGCAAGACGGAATAAGGTGAGAAAACATATTCTCATCTTTTAGATAGTTGCGTACTTAAGTCTTCGGAACCTTGAAATTTTTAAAGTAGTCAAAATATGTAGTTGTAACTTTCATCAATTTCAGAAAGCAGTATGCATGATATATAACGGTCACATAACTTGTCAGAAGAGCATTTGGTTTCGTTTCTACTATCTACAGATGCACATTATGAAAGTACCAGATATAAACCAAAGGTCAAATAGAAACTGGTTTTCTATCGTGTTTATGCAAAACTGACTCAAATATTTTGGACCCACTTGCTTCAGCACTTCCTCGTATACACAAAATTGTGCTTTCCACTAAGCTGAAAATACTCTACAAGACTTCTTGCCAGGATGCATATATCTTTAAGTAAAACTAGTCTCTAATTATAGACCTTAGGAACAATTGAATCCCCGTCTGAAAACATATTTTACTCGATAGGAATCTCAGCGCGAATCTCAGAACGAAAAGACAAACAGTAGCTATTTTAAGAACGTATACATTCTTGTTAAATCATATCGTATGCTAATAAAATTACATCAGAAGAGATCATTCTGTGTAGAAAATTCGCACCAAAGATATCTAACTCTAATATAACTAATTTTAAGATAGTTATCGATGTGATTCTGAATGCTTTAGACCTGTACGACTAATTTGCTAGAAAACAGCCTCTGAGTATTCTTTTGAGATTAACGATGACTCGAGTCAGGTTGAATCGAGTGCGAGAAAGAATCGACTTTTTCCGTCCATCTAAATTTCATCGAAAACTCTCGAAACAATTCAATTTCAAAGAAAGGAGTTCCATCTTTACTAAAATGGAATGCTTACTCTCCGGAGAGTTGGAGATCAGCACTCGATTCCAGATTCTATTTATTAGATAAAGATAAATCGCATTATGATTGTCTTTAAAAAACTGACTCAAAGCATCTGTAAACATTCTAGGGTTGCGTTTAATGGTTTTCTGTTTATTAGGGTTATTATTTATGGTTATAAGGATTTTGTGCGTCTAGTACGCAATTTTTCTAGTATTACTTCGAATTATCGTCATCATATGGTCTAATACACACAATGGATGGATCGTGTCACGTTAGAAGTATATCATTGTTTTCAAACTTTTTTCGTCTAGCATCTTTTGCATTTTCTAATAATCTAAAGTACCACACTACTTAAAATTTTAAAAGCTATCATAGGGAATATTATTTTACCAATATTCAATAGTAAATTGAAAAGGAATTTATCAACCTTAAATAATTATTCATTTTTACAGAAATGTATGCTATTTGACAGAATTCTCAAAACTAAGGAAAATCAATTTAACTCAGTGGTAGAAAATAAATTTTGCAGTGAGTAGTAGACAGACCCAGCATTTGAGGTTAAATTTACCACACATTACGTTTTACACTACACTAGGCATTGCTGAACAAACCCTTACCTATCAACACTTGAAATGTTGATCCAAATTGTAACATGACTTCACCTAGATGAATTATAAGAAATGAGTTGAAAACATGCTTTTAAAATACGTGATTTGCATTGCATACTTTGAGTCAATAGTAGATTCATTACAATTAATTTTTTATGAATTTATTTGTTGAACATTCGATGAAAATCAATGAAACATTTTTCTCAGGCATGGTTACATTCTATATTGCATGTCCGGTTATGTCTAACCCTTTAAGATTATGCACAAATTTAGATATTTCAATACCGGACGTAATCTTAATTATTTAAACTTTCTACTTCTCAATTATATTAAATCTTCTCAAGTTTAAGAATGTTTTGAGAGCTAATTGGAGTGTCACAATGTGAGAATTGACGTTAAATGTTTGAAGAACACAAAGAAAAATGTTTCGGTTGCAGAATGTCTGGATATTGCTTTAATCGACTTTGGTAAGAAATGCAATTTTAGAGATTGGTTAAGCGTCTAAGAGGTGATAGTTAATGACAAATACTCAAGGGAGACACCACATATCCCTTTTTCAACTCCTGATTGAACCAAAGAAAAAAAATGGAAGACTTACAAGTCAAAAAGATTAAGTTTCTGAAGACATCCTAATCGTTACCTATTTTTCTCCTGGTCCTCACTAGCTATAGAATTTTCCAACCACATTTGGGATATGAAGGTTTGAAGGGTTTCCGAGCGGTAATATTGATAACTTTACGAGGCTTTATAGGAGAAATTTTCTGTGCATAAATGAGAATATCTCGATCATCCAGTGTTGACTTTTCGTGCCAAACGAGCGATGTCTCGATCATCCATTTCATGCTGCAAATGATGAATTAGACGAAAATACAAACGTATGGGAACAAGAGATATGAATACTGTTTCGTCCTCATTTATGGATTATTTCGCACAAATAAGTGATGGAAAATTCCAGAACCTTCTCATAACGTTCTCGATCGCTATACATTTGAGTGCATTGTTAGCTTCTCATTATGATTTTAAATAATCATTACGTAGCTGTCATTTCTTAAATTTAATGGAATCGTATCAGAAAGTCAAAATATGAAAGTACCAGAGATAAACTAAAGGTCAAATAGAAACTCTACTTCTATCAGGTTTATGCGAAATCAGTTATTTCAAAACGTCTCGTACTATTTAAAAATACTTCATATGAAATATTATTTATCCCAAGAGAAAGATATTGTGTCAATAGAAGTAATTTGTAAGAGTTCATTTCTTTCAAATATCCATGTGAAATTACATTTTTTAATAATAACCTCCTTAAATCCAAAGTTCGACGTTTCTTTTCATCATATACTCTGTTTTATATCTTACTCTTATACTCTGGGCACATTGCATTTTAGAATACAAATTTATCCAATTTTTTTAACTGATATGTGCTGAACGACTTATTCTGTGCTCCAGTCTTATTCTTATAATGCAATTTCAATCAGAAACTTCTGATTTAAAAACATTTTTTAAATAAATTGATCAATTCTCTGCATTTGTATACTAACGGAAACGCCTTGCATTTTCTTTGTTTTAAAATCAAATATGAAATAGATATATAAATACATATTCGAAGATGAAATAAATGCTGGAAAACAGTGCTTTACCAAACTTCAAAATAAAGTTCCTTGAATCAATATTGGGTAGTCTAAAAATAAGAATCACATGATATCCAACGTCTAGTCTAACAAAGTAGTATTCGATCTATAGATGCAAGTACAGCTCCAACTGCCTCAGATAGTACAATAAATAACACAAGCATTTCATTTTTCTGTTTGCGATATTGAGTTCTGACCAATATTTTTGACCATGACAAGTACACATATATCATTGAGTAAGTTACTTTATCGAGAAAAAGTGTATTTATCTTAGCTTTCCCTGAAGTATATGAGTCAATGGAAGGTACTCTGTCTTTAAACCTTATCTGCTACCTTATTTCTTTTTTATGACTTTTCACTCTTATCTGTATAATATCAAGTAAGGAAAGTTCAGATTTCTACTTCGAAGGAGATTTTTTTTCTCTTCCATTTTATAGGTAACATCTTGTTTGACGTACGGAACAGACTCGAGTAGTATTTTTAAACACACTACATTAAAAGGAAACAACACCTTTAAAAATTAGCTAATGTTCAAATATTTTTCTCTGGAAGACGCTTCTAAACAATTTCTTTTTTGTAGAGTACGAGATAGGATACTGAGCAAACGTTATAATAGATTATGACACTAAGATTTGTATCCTATATTCTTTAATATTGTTTTCAATTATTAACTAATAATAGGAAGATTTAACTATTTAGCAAATTAAAAACACAAAAGAGTACGAGATTTTAAAAAATTCGAGTGTGTACTGACATTTGATCTTTGAATTTTTTAGGTCATATTATGATTCATTATTTCTTGTGAGTGTGAACCAGAAAAGTGTATTTTGAACTTTCTAAGCTCCTTGGAAGAGAAGTATTCAAATGTACGAATGAAATTAAAAATTGCATAGAGGATTTATTATTTCGCATTACTATGTATAAAGTGGTTTCAGTAAACGTTTGTTTTAACCTGGGCACTGGTAACAAAAATAAATGGCTTTGAATACAAGCTGAGTACGTGCATGTTCACCCTCCAAGTGGTTTTGGAGAGATATATTGTCCATCAAGATCTAACCAATTTTGCTAATGACGAAATATCTCGTCATTAAGATATTTCCGATTTTCTTATGATGACGAGATATTTCGTCCATCAAGATCTGGTCAGTTTTGCTAATGACGAAGTACCTCTTTGAGACAACCACCAGGAGGGTTAAATCCGGTGAGTCCAGCAAGTGATGGAAGTACGAATCCAGTGCTGCTCTTGGGAGCTCTTCCGTTGGAATTGGGTGGTAAACATTAGTAAGTGGAATGAGCAGGCCTCTCATGGGAGAATGTGGCATGTAGGAATGATGAAGAAATGATATAATAAATGAACATACTTTAAGCAATAAAGAAATAACGTGTTCATAAATTCAATAGATACGCTTTAAAAAATACCCCCCTCCTTCATCCAGATAGCAGGCTACGTATTATTTGAAAGTGATGCAAGTTCAAGTGTGTGTGTGTAACGTATTTTTTATTCAAATTATCGAAAGACAATAACTTCAGGAGGTATTACATGTAGAACAATAAAGACTTCTCGAAATGATTGCCATGAGCAGTGCAGGTTACGATAGGACATTTTACATAGTCGAAAAGGCTAAATAATCCTTATTTAAAAACTTATTCGATTTGGTGTGAGTTTGGAAACAGCGCCCGTGGGATTCCTCAAACGTAGAAGCCGACAATTTTGTCAAAATAACAGGGAGCATTAAGTTTCTTGTTTTGCTTTCAGATTGTAGTGAAGATTTTGTAAGCATTAGACGCCAAAAGAGAAGTTCTCTTTGTAATGGTCACTGGAGAGACTTTATTTTTGATTTATTTACGTATTTTCCCAAACAAATATTCTTAAAATTAAAGCGAAGGTTAAATTAGAATTTCAAATATGGCCTTATCCTCTTGATAGTCTGTTTCCACTTGTTTTAAACTTTATTTCGACTTATATATAGAACGATAAAACTGTTATGTGCATTACCCTCTCTCTGAGGTAAAAATACTTTACAAAATTTATCTACGTTTAATTTGCAGCGTATAATGGAAAATGTTATTTATATTTCACATGACACGTGACCCTTTATTATCAAGGAGTATGATTTTATCTGTTTAGTTCTAATTCTTTACCGTAATGATTTGAAATTATATCTGTAAAGTTTAGTTTTAAGTTCTTTGTTTACCTATACAAAAGAATGTTTTATCGGTATTTGAATTGAACTAATGTATTCAAATTTAATGCAGATGAAATTTATCACTCTGAGAGAATCACACGAGCAAAGATAGTACGTTAAGGTATATCGTCGACTTAGAGCAAACTCATTAATGACAATTTTTTACTGTTCATCTGTTTAAAAACTAACTTCTAGTTAGACAAAAAATTATAAACATTTTGATAGTTATTTATCTTTTAATAGATTAAAATATAACAATCTATTTCTCATCATCATGAAAATAACCACTTAGTGCCTCCGAAAAAATTTCAGTTAAGGAGTTTCTGCTCTCTAAGCCCCAACGATATATTAATTAATCACTTAACATATTCGATCTTCTTGAATTAAGAAATCTCAATATTTTGATAAATAATATATCAGGAGAGTTATAGAATAATTGATCCACTCGCATCGAAAAATTCACAAGAAGTTGCTTTAAAAAGCACATACTCATACATTGCTTCTTAATTACCATTTAAGATAATTGTAATTTGGGTAATTACAACAAAAATACACTGCTGGCCACCGTAAATGCAACACCCTGAAGGAAGCATGCAAATAATATGAAATTTACAACATGCATTAGCGGAGGTGAGATATGCAAATGATTAGAATTTCAGCGCAGACGCACATCACACGCGCCTGTGGCGCAACTTCAAAGCGCTATTTAAGGCTTGGAGATTTCGACGATTTCAAGTACGACAATTGTGTTTTTCTTGTGGTTTTTTCAAAAAAACGATCAATTATGCCTCGTAGAAAACAGCGATCATCTTTTGATCAAGTATCCGAGTTCGACAGAGGAAGGATAGTGGCCTACCGAGATTGTGGATTATCTTTCAGGGAAATCGGTAGTCGTGTTGGACGAAACCAAACAACTGTAATGCGGATATGTGATCGTTGAATGCAGGAGGGTACGATCGCATCCACCTCAGTGCACCACTTCACGTGATGACAGGCATATTGTGCGTAGGGCAGTGACGGATCGCTCAGCCACATCACGAACCATAGCACAGCACATTCAGTCTGTACCGCATCATCCAGTGTCTGCGCGTACCATTCGACGCCGTTTACAGCAGAGTGGTCTGTCCGCAAGACGTCCATTGCTTCGTCTACCCTTGACGCAGAACCACAGACGTTTCCGCCGCCAATGGTGCGATGAAAGAAGGATGTGGACGGCAGAATGGAATGAAATTGTCTTTACTGACGAGTCACGCTTCTGTCTGCAACACCACAATGGTCGGATTCGAGTCTGGAGACACCGTGGAGAGAGGATGCTGAACAGCTGCGTTATGCACCGCCACACTGGTCCTGCACCGGGTATTATGGTATGGGGCGGTATTGGATATCACTTTCGCACTCCTCTAGTACGCATTGCCGGTACTTTAAACAGCCAGCGCTACATCTCCGAGGTGTTGGAGCCAGTTGTCCTTCCTTACCTTCAGGGCTTGCCTACAGCCATATTTCAACAGGATAATGCGCGACCACACGTGGCACGCATTGTCCAAGGGTTCTTCGTCAATCGCCAGATTGAATTGCTTCCCTGGCCAGCTCGCTCTCCGGATCTTTCGCCGATAGAAAACATGTGGTCCATGGTTGCTCAACGATTGACCCAGAATACATCCCCAGCTGCCACACCAGATCAACTTTGGCAACGTGTGGAAGCTGCTTGGTCTGCTGTACCCCAAGAACACATCCAAAGTCTCTTTGAATCAATGCCGAGGCGTGTGGCAGCGGTGATCTCCAACAATGGCGGCTACTCTGGCTACTGATTTTGGCAGGAACCACACTTCACAGAAGTCTATAAATTTAATCATTTGATACTTGGTCAACATGTTATCTACAAAATACATTTTGTTGTGATATCTCTTGTCTTTCTTGGTGTTGCAATTTGGGTGGCCAGCAGTGTAGTTTTAAAAATTTACATATAGGGAGATTTGTACATTTGACACCATGTACCTTTAAACTTATTTCAAATAGCTCTTGCTGTTCTCTGGTCACGTAAACCATAACTATTTTTGAAATGAGCTTCAAAGAGCACTGCTGTTGTATTAAAGTATTGTTCAGAAGAGTTAATTATGACTGAACAGTGTTTGTAATCTGGAGCTATAAAATTCAGCGTTTTCTCAGGAAAGTTAATTATTTTATAGCAATTTTTAATACTGTTTTTATGAAATTTTACTGCATTACTAGATTAAATATTTTATTGTGAAGATTTCAGTATATTTACTTTCATGTTCCACGTAACTAATGCGTTTAACAAACTGATAATTTCATAATGTGACACTGCTTGTTCCTATGAACCCGAGGACGTCATGTACCTTTGAACACTATTTAAAGGTATATTATGGAAAAAAGCTTTCATGTGAAAATAGTTCTTCAACCAAGTCGAAAACTTTTTGTTTTACTTATATTTTATTCTAGGAAAAAATTCTAAGTAAAACCGACTAAACAACAGACCCGATTCATATAGCTGCTATGAATGATGTAGAAGAAACTGCTTCTAGTTTGTGAACATCTCTCGTGAAACATGAAAAGTTTAAAATGTAAGATCGTGTGCACTTCATAAACATAAGAAAAATTATGAGAAATAAGGCGTGAAGTATGACTTTGTGTATAAAATCCGTTACCCTACAGAGAGTCTTCTTAAGAGGAATGCATTGGTAGATTATTTAACATGAGTCAAACTGCAGTATATTTTGAGCAACAAATCATTAAGGGAGTTGGTTTATAAATTTGCAAAAAAAGCAAAAATGAATATCCCAAACATTGGGATGAGAACGAAATTTCTGGAAAGTGTGAAAGAGACTGTTCATAGAATTGGCACAATAAAGAATTGTCATTACAAAATTGGAACAAACTGGTCTTACGAGAAATATTAGCTACAATATTACAAATATTGATAGGTTCTTTAAAAAATGGACAGATGTACATAACCGTTTTGGTTCAATATCTCCTTAAAGAGTTTTGGATGATCCAAAACTCTGTTTATTTCAGTGAGGAAGTATTTGTTGTGATATGAGGAACGATATTGTTTTAAAGCCTGCAAGACCGCTTAAATATGGCACATCAGAGACAAAGCTAATTTAGAAAAGTAAATAGCGCGTTTGAAGAAATGTGTAACAGTAAAAGATGAACTGTTGAAAAATAAGGTTGTAATGCGTGGGAGAAATAAATTTTCTTCATATTGATATAACTTTCATTATCTTATTTTGTCGAAACTTGTTTTATACGACTGAAGACCTCATTTACCCACCGATCCTAGTGTATACAACCGGTATTTCTGGTTTTTTCTACAGTTTTTCTAGCCTCAAAAAATCTGTCATAATATCGGCTGAAATGCTACATTGTTTGTATTTAGTTTTGAACAATTTCTGAAAGTACGGAGAATAAGAGCAAAAGCTATGTTTTTCTGCATAAGAAATATGATTATTACTGTTAAATTAATTTACGCTGTTTAAATTTAAATAGCATGAAATCAATCAGCTACAATGTTCATATTACATTTGCAAAATAACTTCTTACTTAAATGATAAAATCCGTCTGGTTTATACGATTAATTGGCATACCCCTAATGTTTAACGTATCGCACTGAGTTTGAACTGTTTCATGCGGTTAAATTGCAATGCATGGAACTTGAAGCTTAATTTAATTTTCTCTTCTCTAAAATGGCCCTCAAATTGAAAGCAGGGCATTGAGGAAGTAATGATTTTCCTTGAAGTAGTGTACTCCACTAATATCATAGCCAGCAATCTAATTCCAAAAACAATGAGAGTGAAATTCATCCCCTCCTACAATCACCCAAAAGAATAATAGCTTCAGCCGCGCTTCATTAACCAGCATCAGAGGTATTTAACAACACAATGCTCATCTTTGCTTCAGCTTTATGCTTTAAAAAATAACTCAGAAGCAGCTGCAAATTACATGATATGAGCTTTTTAAGTAGTGTAATGAGATAACGAGAGCCCTCATCGTTTCTGGCATGCTGAAAGAAACCAGAACCTTTCGCAAATTTACTACATGTATTACAGCTTTAAAGGGACGCATTCTACAAAGGAAAATATTGATACTTCAACTCAACATCAGTTTAGGTTCTCGCAAATAAAGAGTACATTCAAGGTATTCGAAAGTGGCCCTTTTGATTCAGATTAAACTATGTTTGTTTAAACTGTCTGAGCTTTTATTTGATGCCTTTTTGCATAACAAGTGGTACATAAAGGCTTTCTTTTTAGCTTTTACTTGAGAAAATTTTCTTTCTGATGCTTGATCTATTACCTTCCGCTATTTCCTGAGCAAGAAAACACCCGCGGGCTTCTGCAAAGACTGCAATGTTTAGTTGACACCTATAAAAACATCTCGAAAACAACAAATAAGTACTAGCCGAAATAACACGTGCTATTTTTCATGACAAATTTCATATTTTGTGAATGTATTTTATAAAGTAAACTGCTATACAATATAAAAACAATTACTGAAAGTAATATAAAGATATTTTCCAAACACATTTGATTAATTAAAATATATAATACACATGTGTTCAATACAAGAGTTGAATTTTAACATGTGATATGGAGAAAATAGGACCAATGTACACGTATGTAAAATATTACAGGGGACAGAACACAATACAAAATGAATAACGAGAAAATAACGGTACTAGAATCGCCCACGACTAAGCGTCCCATTTGGGTATTTAAATTTGAGTTTTAGGATACATGATTAAGATTATTCAACTTTCTTTGTAATTACTAGGTGTACGAGATGTTCGAACCCCAGAAATGAGTTTAAAATGAAAAGGGTAGTAGCAATATAGCTTGAGTGATTTGTTCGCATACAAAATACAAGGTGATTAATAATGCTGAATTATAAAGAATTAACGACGGAAATCCAAAATCATGTAATGTATCAGATAAAGAATGCTTTTGATCACGTTTGTTCTTGGGTAAAATGTAGATGATATTAATCTTCGAAAGCATTTCCTGCCCAATGTATTATTACAGAAAGCAGTGTAATATAGAAGCTCAAGAATTTTTCAGAATTTTGAAGTACCTAAATACTAACTGCAAGATTCAAATAATGTATGTATCATAAACTATACTAAATCAATTATTTGGCTTACTATTTCATTTATTGTTTATTCAGATTATTATAAAGAGGTATATATTAAAGTAAGGTAACATATCAACTGAACACAAATAATATACATTTGCAAAACTTTTATAGAATTATTTAACTAATTTAAATGAATGAATAAAATGCACTAGAAATAGTGGAATTTTGTTCATTGCTGATGGGATAAAATGTATGTATTAGAGATATTTTTTGAAGGCAAAAGTGTTTTATGCGTGTCTATTTTTACATGTATCTAATAACTCCTTTACCAATAGCACACTATTTTAATGGCATATTTACTCTACACCATGAAGCTTCAATTCGGTCAAGACTTAGAAATTTTAAGCATCCCATATCTTGGATAGTAGCCTGAATTAGGATAATAAGCAATCTGAATAATTTAGTACAACGCCTAGAGATTAATCATGCAAATAAGGCTTAAACAAGGCCCAATACCTAATACAGTACTTTGATGAAATCCTTTACGTAAGGTTCGTAGCAGGAATATCACTTGAAAACACATGTAAGAGCTTTGCAGATTCGCATTTTCTGTCGTAGCAATAATATTTTAAAATTTATTATGCAGAAAATAAAACTGTCAAGTTACAGAAATGTAAAGGACAAAAATTCGTTTCAGCTCAATGAATCTCAGAGAAATATAGTTTCTGAAATGTTTGTGGGAAGGACCTAACTGAAATCTGGACTACCATCATCATGTGTTATGTTAATAAATATTTTAAAATATAGGATTCACTATTTCAAGCCATAAATATACACTAAAATACCAGAAAACGGGTACACCACTCTAATACTTGGTAGGCCTCCCGCGGGAGCGTAGAATTGCATAAATACGAAGGGGCATGAACTCCATAAGATTGGGAAATAGTCTGCTGGCATTGAACACCGTGCAGAGAAATCCACAATTCTGTTGTATGCCGAAGTGTAGGATTGCTTTGTTACATGGCATCCCAGATGTGTTCGATAACTGAGATCTTAGGGGGATTGTCAAGACCACAAACTCAGATGTTCCTTTAAGTGTTCAAAGACTCAGATGTTCCTTTAAGTGTTCAAAAACTCAGATGTTCCTCAGTGTTCCTTTAACCATAATTTAACGCATTTAGATTTGTATGGCTGCCCTGTTGGAAACGCAAACGCAGGACATGAACAAGTGTAACTCGTCAGAAAGGATGCATACTTAGCTTTCATTTGTCAGAGATGTTTATAGGTGAACCAGGGGTCCCAATGAATGCCAGCTAAACAAACCCCATACAATTACGGAGCCACCATCATCGAGAAAATCCCTTGTTAACATGCGGAATCCAAGGCTTCATGAGATTTCCACCCCTCCCACACACAGAGATCCTTTCATCTGACCGAAACAGTTAGAAACCAGACTCGTGAGACCAGGCTACTCGTTCCCAGTCGTCAAATGCCCAGTGGCGGTGTTTCCGAGCTCATAACGATTCACATAGCTATGTCGAGTATTCATCAAGGGTACTCAAGTTGGGCTAAAGCCCATATCTTTGAAATATCGTTGCACAGTCCTCACGCTGATGATTGTTGAGGGCACAGCATTGAATTCCGATGTCATTTGGGCAGTGTTGCACGATTATAGTTGTGAAACGATTCTTGCCAGTCGATTCTGATCTCGTTCACCTAATCGTTTTTCGATCACCTGATGCCGTAAGTTACATGACTTGCCAGAATTCTTGTAGTGACAGTATTTCCCTTCAAACAGTAGTACGTGAAAATTCAAACTTTTCCTCTACCTCGGAAATGTTATAACCCATCCCACGAACTTCAACTATTAAAGCACACTGAAAATTGCTTAAATCGTGATAACATTCAATTCTCACGGCGGAAATAACTCTAGATGCTTCCATGGATGTCTATCGCTTTATATTTGCATCGGCAGACGTAAGCAATGAAGTGCATGGGTGGCGTTGCTATGTATTTTGCATAGGTTCATCTGCACCAGTTTTTCGGCAGTTCAGTGTATTATAAATGAAAATAGGGCCATATCGCATGCTATATGGATTAACATAATTCAAAATAAAAAAGAACCGTTTAATATGATAAATTTCTTTCGTATAGAGAAACAATCTGAGCATGCAAACTTACGATGGATTTTCTCTAAGCATACTTAGAGGTAATAAAGTTGCTCTATCCACACTCGCGAACAGAAACAAAGAAAAATTGTACCATACTTTTGAAATGTTTTAATAATTTCAGCTGAATCACTTATATTTCACAGCAATGCTTCTCGTAAAATTATTAATGTGTAATTTTAATCTCAGTATTTTCAATTTGTTAAATTTGTAATAAAAACAATTGTAGAAATTATATAGCATTAATACATGTAAGTGAAGAATATTTATGCTTTATTTGTTTAAGGGGGTCCGGGACTCAAAATTCTAAAATCTTCAATTTTAAAGTTTTTGTTCTGAAATGTTTTCTGTAGGTATGCATTGTATTTTGCAATTATAATAACTATTTTATATTTTCAAAACTTCAAAAAATTTTTTATTAAAATTGAAAAATTTAAAAATTTTGGCGTTGGGCAAAATTGATATATCTTAAAATATTTTATAACAAATCACTTCATTTTTGCACTAATTGACTTCTAAAATTTCATACTTTAAACTGTCTTCGTGATTTTTGGTTAAAACAATTAGAAAAAATTTTAAAAAATATTTTGTTCAAAAACTACATAAAACACATAGTATACAAAGTTCGAAAAATTATAGAAAAAATAATAATATATATATATATACACAATTTCTGAAGACAAATCAAAGAAATATATTTGAAAAGTAATTGTAGAAAATTTCATTCATTTATGACAAGTAGTTTTTAAGTTATATCCATTTTTCCCTATCGAAATCCCATTTAACAGAAAAGGAGCGTTTAAAATTATGAAATATCTAGTTACTAAAAAGCACTTTTGCATACTTTATGTTTGTTTAAAATCCTCCTGGATAGTATTGTGTATTACTTCTTAGTTTTACTGCTTCATTTAATTTAATTTCAGCAAGATGGACCTTTTTCCTATACCTTTTAAAAGTATTTGTGAACTTAATCGTCGCTTTCCTGAACCGCCTACAGTCCTTTATGGAAAGCGTTATTGAAGGCATATTGATAGTACAGAAAATTTGAAAACGTGCAAATTCAACAATAAAAACAGTGAGAATAGTACAATGATCAATTCAGATCACTTCAAAAGTGTTCGTAGCGTAGTTTATTTGAGTTAGAAAAAAATAGAGCTGAAACAGTAGAAAGTAGACTCCAAAACAGTTTGTTTACATTATCTGAAGGGTGAGGCTCGTTTGATTTGCAGCTGTCATGTTATAAAAAGCCGAATACTTCCGGTTCTACTGATGGTAGAAACAAAATGTAGGTGTTATTTTATTCAGAAATATCTATATTATTTTTTAAGATAATAAAAAAAATTGGACTTTTTTTCATATTTTGAGTCCCAGACCCCCTTAAAATAATGTGATAAATGATTTTATGAATACAAATTCAGGCGAGTTGTTATTCATTTCTCATCTCGTAATACATGTATCCAGTTTAACGCAATACCATATTTTTTAATTTTAAAATAGAAACAAAACCCCAGATGTTTTACTATTTTAATCCAATTTTACAATTATCGATACTTCCTTTCATAATAAAAAAAAACTTTACCTCTAAACTTTATTTCTCAAATCAGGAAGCTATGATACTAAAACATTTGACACTATACAAGTTATCCATAAATCAGGTGTATCTAACACTGAACTTTATACCGACATTTCAAACAAGTTTTCTTTAAGCACATACTGATATTTTAACCCTATGTGTTCCACACTCTAGATATACACTGGAACATAAGGCATGAAAAGAAAAATTCAGAACGTAAAGCTATCTTAAGTTACAATTTGAATAGGAATTCATTAAAATATCATTGTATGAGCTCGAATAATGTATGAGCTTCTCGCTTTCGACAAAAGTTACCGTTCTTTAGAAAGCTTTGCAATATTTCATGTTTCCTCCTTATACATAGGTTTTATTTAAAACAATCCTTCAAGAGAAGTCTGGAAAATTATAACTGCATTGAGGTTTATCGCAGTTGCTTATACCAAGATTTTAATGGAACAACTGTTGAGTAACATTACAACAGTTAAGAAACATGTGGCTAAAGTTTAATCAATGAATTGCTGTATGAATAGGAAAAGGTAGCTACGTTAAATCAAATATTTTACGCTATTACTACGAATTATGACATTTGCTCTTATATAGTCAAAATGTGGAGTTATATGCCTTGTATTTGGCATAGCTTGACCACATATGGCCCTTGTGCCATAAAAACAATAAAGGAACCAACCATTTATTGTCGAAAAGACATTGGAATGTTCAATGAAAACATTTCTGTACTAGTGGTCTTCAAAGCTCAAATAAAAGTTTGATAATGACTATTTATGCTGAAATGACTTTGTTAATTTATTTGTGTGGCAATTCTCTCGATTTTTGCAGTAGGGCAGTTTGGAGAAATATCGAGTTAAGTGTTGCTACTTGTAATTCATCTTTCTAACGTGTCACATGTTTGCTCTATCAGATTCGGCTATGATGATCTTGGGTCATTGCTTGTGAAGAATTGTCCCCAAGTATCTCCCAAGAAACCTAGTTCTATATAGGCCGACATTGCCATCCATAAATATGAAATTTGCAGCACCGGATGCCAGTAACAGATCTACCTAAAAGTAAATGAAGCAGCTTGTAGTTGTTTATTGCTATATTTGTGCACTTCTAGCAAACTACCTACTGTATAAGAGCATCTATTCAAGATATTTGTCTCAAAGTATGAGATCTCACATTCTCTCCACATCAAAATTCGTCGAGAAACATGTGGATTAAAAAATTAGCAGAAACAGGGTTAGATTCCACGGATTCTGACTTCAATAGCGATGTTCATTTCACCCAATCTATCACGCTATTAAATGAGCACGTGACAGAGACAGCAATAAGTGGTATCCTTGCATACAGTCCACCTCATGCTGCCTACGAGATACTATTCTTCCTATAGAAGCAGTCTGAAGTCAGCTGTCAGTGACTTACGACATTTGACACAGAAACGATCGTCTGCCGAGGATGTAATCCTTGGACGCCGAAACACAGTTCTTTCGGAGACGGTTTGATCTTTTAGATAATGATTCCAATGTCGTGAGTGGTGACATTAAGCTCTCTTCCCATTGCCTTGTTTTACACAGGATTCTATCATTCTCTAAACCCTCCAACGCAGTTAAATGTTCATATGATATTCACTGTTAACAATTTAACTATTCACATTTTATAGTCCACAATTTTTTATTGAAGTACGAGGTGATACTGGGCTATATTTAAAGACATCGAATTTTTACAGTGGTGCTTCTATTTATGTGGAATTATTTTGCATACACGAGATCAGCGCTAAATTTCACAACACATGAAAACTTTAGGCTCCAATTCCGAATATTGCATTTGATACGACGATTTTTTTCATGTCTTGCTTAATTTTTGAGAAGCGTATTATATGACATTTAAGTCGCACTATTTTAATTTTTAAATTAAAGGTAATACTGAAGCTAATATGTGTTATTAAAAGTTTCAATAACGTATTAGTTTAAGCTACATGTTTACGTCTATGAAATAGGCTCGCATCAGTTTATAAAACTGAAATGAAACTTTTAAATGGTACGTTATATAAGACTGAAACTGAGTTTACTGTAAGTTATTTACGAGCATTCTGTTCTCTCACTTTATATGCAGCATATTGTCTAATTAAAATGAATAAAAATCACAGCACACATTCGATAAATCCATCCATACAATACCATCTCTTTGATACAATAAGCATTGAAGTTATCTCGGAACAACACAACCTTTCAAGGAAAAGAATTGAAGTGGCTCAAAGAATGAACAAAACAACGGTAGCACTAAATAAAGGCATAGAAAATAGGTCAAGAGAATATTGTCATACACCGTGTTTCCTCACCGACATTTGTTTTGCGTCGGCTAGATTTATGCTGATGGCACAACCATTTTACCCCTCCACCGGCCTGGAAGCGTGCCAGTTTTCCAGATTTATTATTCCGAAGTCGGAATCCTGGAGAATCGGGATGGCGCCATCCCTACCGGTGACGGATATTTCCTGGAATTGGGACAGACTTTTCAGTTAGACCTTCAAATAAAGGAAAGTGTATTCGCCATATTGGATCACTTGTACAAGACATGCATCATAATTAAGTGTTGGAAATAATGGCCATTAAAGAGGCCATTGTGCTAAAAGAAACCGGTTTTTTTCTTGTAACTTCAATTAAACTGGAATAGCCTTGTTTCGTAACTATTATGTGTAACCCGATGGTTAATAGTTAATATTTTATGTAATAGCTGGGAAACGTTTGCAAACATCAAGATCAAATGCTATGTATAAGCAGTGGTTGTAATGTGCTATTTGGGTATACAATGACCGTTGCTGGGAAATCAAACTGACATACGCGTTATACTCGTTGGTTTGCTTATGATTTTTAGTGACACCCTAAACTTAGACTTTCCTTGAAATTCTATCCGTATACGGTGAATTGAGTTTATAAATATTTAATATTCTATGATTAACGAGAGCTGATGCAAAAAGGAGGGTAAGACCTAATTCAACAAGCGTTAGTAATTCACAAGCTCTAAAGTAGTTGAATATTCAATAAACTACCGTTATTTACAAATATTTTTTTATGTATAAAAAAATGTATGTATAAAAAAATTTTGAATAGGGTGTGTGCACAGAAGTCTTAATGTAAAATTAGTATAGTAAAATACATTATGCTCTGTCATGATGAGATTTTATTTAAATTAAAAACTCTTAATTTTATAGGTGTTTCGTATAATGCAGTTTTAAAATACTTTTAAGTTTGATGCATTAAGCAATATTTTATTTTAGAGCATCAAAAATACTTGTATAAAACATGGATAGTATAACAGACCATCATTTTCCTAAAATTACGCTTAACATAAAACCAAAAGTTTATTTAATTTTTCACACAATAAAGTTAAACAAATATAAATTATGTATCCAATAATTCCATATTTAAATCGGATACCACTAACCACTATTTACGCAGTCGTCTTAATAAACCCCTGTATAATCATTTGATTGAGTTTCTGTAAATTCCAATTGAAAATCACGGTCTATTACTTTTATGGACAACCAGTGTAACGTTCTGACATTCCAATTCGGATATTACCTCTGGATATTAAGTGCAGAACATTAAGTAGGAATCAATTAAGCTTCAATAATTATGAGATTAAACTAAGATATATCCGAATCGTCGTCTTGGGATTTCATTTTTACTCTCATAATACTTTCTCTGATTGAAATAGCAAAATCAGGTACATTAACAACCCTAGGGAAACTATCAAGCTTAAATCGACTTCACGGTACATTTACTAACTGCTTGGCTCCCTAACGATTGATTGTTAATCAGTGCGTATCAGGTGTTTACGTGAAAGGGTATCAACCAATCAGGGCTTCTGTGGCCTGGAAGTACTGAATCGTAGTTTTAATTAGAGAAAATTAAGAAATCCTTACGAGAAAAATGTGAGACTTTGTACTCGGTAGATTGATTAATATGGGTCTTTTTCGGAGAGTTATTTTGTGATTTAAGGGATTAAGTACTTGGATCGGCTGCTTCTGCCAGCCTAATGGTAAATTATTTGTACTCATTTTTATGCAGAACTCGATACTTTTAGAAGTATTTTAAGAAAATTATACTTCTAAACAGATTTAAATGTGTTTTCTTAATGTATCTATAATCATTTCGAATCATTTGTGTGAATAGTCTATTTGAAGTATCGCTTTATGCGATAATAATAGTTTTAGAGGATTTTCAGTGTACTCGAAAATGGTTAGATTTTCGGGAAAGTTTTGATCCCATTACTCCCATCACTTTGAGAGATGAGTAATTTTCAGTAAAACGTTTTTAACAGGATTTATGGTTCACGAGTTTCTCGACGCAATGTTTTCTACGGCACAGGCAGATTTTTCGGCTAGAATATTTGAGCAGTAACTCGTTGAAATGATCCTTCCACATTGGCAATTTCGGGTGGTTTCATATTTACACCACTTTTTATAAAAGTTTTAGTCTAAATTGTTTTAATATATCCTACATTCATTAAAAATCTCTCGTGTATAAAAACTGAAGAGAATTTCTTACTTAAATTTTCCATTAACCCTTTTGTAGTTTATCTCCGCTTCAAAAACTGCCTTGTAGTAGCCAGGCTCTGATACAAAACCTTATCCTATTTGAATCTTCATTCCCTTGGAGTATTAGGATGTATCTCATTATTAACAAAACTGACCAGATCTTGATGGACGAGGTATCTCGTCGAAAACACTTGTAGGGTTAAAAGCGCCAATTGTTGATTGATTAGTTAGGCGATTATCTTATATCTCATATTTAAGAAAACATTTTAATTTAAGACGAACTAAGGTGAGTAATTTTATGAGTTACCGAACCGTTCTAAACAGAACCCGGCTGATTAGTAAAACGTTAACTATTTACTCGGTATTAGCAGCATAAAATAATGTATTTCAATTTTCTTGAATCTTAGAAAAGATTCTCATATCAAAATCAAATAAATCCAAGTGATATATTTTACAAATATTGTGAAATGTAAGTGGAATAGTTTTATTTTGAATTCGGCTGTTTATAATTTCTTAATTCGTTGTCACACCCCACCGTTGTGTCTTCAGATTAATAACATTAACTTAATCAATTTATACAAGATAATTGATCATCGAGCTGAAACTGTACTGACGCTTCAAACTCCTAATGAGTTTATCGCTCAAAGTGTTGCAACTCTTAGCATCCCGTATTTCCGGGACTTATTACCGCTTTTCACAAACAGAAGAAAGCAAACATTTCTCCTTTCCTCGTACTATAGGGGCAAATATTTATACGAACCGGGAAGTTCATTAGCGCACATAAAGGATCACGAGGCTAAACGGGAAGCCTGGGTTTTCCGCGATACTGAACTTAATGGAATTATTCCCCGAAATCGAATCTGTAACCGCTTGAGTGAGTTTCCCATTCAAAACCAAAATAAATGGTATCATCGATCTTGTTGGTATCACACTGAAAACAAACGGTTTCGATTTTCCACCATTGGCGAGAGTGCTGTGATAAGATTAGAAATTGTGCATTTTTTATTATTACTTTGAACAAGTGAAAGTGTACCAAGGTTTTGTGTATTAATGGGTTTAATGAGAGATAATTCGGTATAATGAATCGAATGGAAGCGGAAAGAATGGGAAACTACTGAACTACTAATGAAATAGGTTTCTTGATTGCATCTGAACTATTTAAAAAATTATTAAATATTTGCATTTTAAACAATCCTTTCTGTAACGGTAAAAATAGTTAGGTCAAAACAAAAGCGGTGTTTACATTCACACTTCAACCACCGGACTCCTTGATTTTGTTAAATTTCTCAAGTTCACAACACAATGAAAGATCTTTTATTCTACACTAGTGGATTTACTATGTTCTTTAAATTTAAATGTCAGGATGAAAGAATTTGAGTGCTGTTTTTAAGCAAACAATGTTCTCACGTTTCTGTTATTTCAATGTTGATTATGAGTCAGACTTTGAATAGATTTGTCACCAAACGCATACTTTTTTCTTCTAGAAAACTTAAACGAGCTGTGATAAACCATCGCAAATGTTCCAACAAAGTGATTTACTGGTTGTGAGAAGCAATACCCTGGGCAAGCAGTTTCTTTTATTACTGACGGTCCTACATATATGACTTTGAATATCAAAAGAATTTGCTGGTCAAGAGTTAATTTAAAAAACTAAAGCAATAACGTCTACACATCAAGCGTTTGAAAATAAAATAACTGGAATTAGTTTACAATCGAAGAAAAGCGTGTAAGGAGCCTTTATTTGGCACACTCGACTTTTGTATAATTTGGAACTATAATTATTTTTGTATTGTTTTTTACTTCATGTTCCATCGAGAATAATTCTACAGATTACGCTTCATTCCATTGATCGAAAGACGGTAGTGCTGTCCATTACGTCACTGATTAATATTGAGTTTCAGTAACTTATAGGAAACAATGGTTAACAGTGGCTGTGCCTTTGGGCTTGTGCCAAATTCTTTTCGTATTAGCGTTTGTTAACTATGCGGCAATTCTGGTTTGCTATACAGGGTGAAATATCTCACTGATAAATCACTTTAATATCTAAAATGAGTACGGAAGTTTACAGTTCTAAGGAATATAATTTCATTATTAATTATGTTTTCTACACCTGGACAACCTATTTTTTGAAAGATCCAGTTATTGTGAGAGTTAAGGGATGGAGCCTTTGGTTGGTGAAGTTAGATAAATTGTTGAAGGAAGGAAAAAAATGAAGCAAAGGGTTCGTGATTCAAGCACAAGTATGGAAATGGAAGCTACGTTTGAAATTTCATTTGACTGAACAGAGGAAGATGAGATAATCAACAGATCCTTGCTAGATTCTGTTGTGACAAAGATAAAAGACATATTTTGTTGTATTTACGCATGTGTCTGAATTTTAAAAATTTATTTTATACCTCTGTATTGTAAAAAATATTTTCCAAATCCTATTTATATTAATGTATGTAAGCGAATCATAATTTTACATTAGGACCACTAATTTTATATCAGCCATAAAAATAAATCAATATATTTTACATTGAAGGATTTAATGAAATATCCCGAAATTACAAGAGTACATCTCTATCACAGCTATAATAGGATTTAGATTGAAAAGTTAAGCTTTAGAATATACTTTGATGTGGTCAAAATTAAATGCATTGAATTTAAATGAGCAAATAATAGCAGTCTAATGTTACTAGACTTATTATTCATAATAATCTTTCTAATATCTATATAAATATTTTTAATATTAACAAAAAGTGCGTGTGCAAAAATGTGGGTTAGTACAAGGCACTTAGAAGTAGTTCTTATCTTAAAATATTACTAGAAATTTGTTTCCAATATATGTGCCAATTTTTCTTTAGTTTATACTTTGATATTGTTCTGGTGTGTTTTATTTAATAACGCAAAACGTATAATTTGAAGAGTTTAAGTACTTACCATAAATAACTAAACACGTTAAAGTATATTTTGAACAAAAGTATGATTATTCCTTTCCAAATTTTCCAAAAGTGGATTAATTATTTTTTGTTGTGGTCAGAAATCTTTACTTTTAAATTCAATATGTGTGTATTACTAATGTATGGTCACCACTAGTTACTGTAACTTCTTTAAATTTTAAATCATATTGTGATTGCAATACAAACTTCATTAAATATATCCCAATCATAAAAAATAGTTCCAAACAAGTAACAGAGTAGAAAATGATATTGATCTAAAGCGAATACAATCGCTGATTACTTGCCCTTAATCACACAAATAATTCATTTTTTCCAAAATCGTCAGTAACATTGGAGAACCATCTAAAAGGAGTAGTTGTGTTACATTATCTTTATACAATTTCGTTTCAGAATTCAAATCAATAATGTCCTAGTTGAAGATCCATTTTGGGAAAACCTGCAATCTAAATGATTATTGACCAATTATTGTCCCTAAATGACGTAGAATTTCCAATTCGCTTGCCTACATGCTGCTTGTTAGCTAGATTACGATAGAGGAGCAACGAATCGAAGGAAGGATTGCAAAATAAATACCTAGAACATTAAATAGCGATACATCTTATCCAACACCATGCAGTAGCTTTGATACTATATCCAGTTGTATAAATCTGGTTTGTAACATACATATTAATTTGAAACATAATGCACTTCATTTATTTTTAAGGGTTATTTGATGACGTTTTAAAATAGTTTATTTTTATGTCTGTAAAGTTTCTATACCAGGGTTTGAAAGAGGTTGGAATTTCAATAAACCTTAACAACGCTCTATACCTATTAAATTGTCAAGTTTATATAAAACTTCGCTTCATTCATATTAAGCCATTTTAATCTATCGGAGTATCTTATAAGAAATGTGTGGAAACACTCTAAATTCATATGCAAATATAAAATACATTTGATGTCCTAAAGTAACCTCAAATAGCTGACGGACCAACATTTTAAGTCACACCTCCAATAATTAATCATATCTAAATGCCTCCAATAAAATGAATAACAGTATACATCTATGTCAATCAATAAATACAAAATGTGACATGTTCACGTTTTTAGTTGGCTATATATAATAAGGGGACGATACAATTACACTGCCAAAAACCCCGAAATCTGTTGGATCGGAATGAAACTTAGCTCGTGTGACGTGCATGAAGAAATTATCATAATTATGAAATCTAGAGGAATTTTGTTGTAATAAAGGTCATAACTAAAGCCCTTACTGACGACGATACATGTCGATATACGGTGTGGCATGGAGTTCCTTATGATATCCAGTGACAAATTATAACAAGCATTCTGCAGCTGCAACCTAGACACGCTCAATGTGAGATAGATCTGGTCAAGAAGGGTTTCAACAACACAGGTACTCCGGCACGAGTCGAGCCGGGCGTTATCGTGCTGGTAAATAACTCCTCGGACACGTGACATGAAAGTTCAAACAATAAGTAGCAGGATCTACTGGACGTATCGCTGTGCTGTCAAACTACTTTGCACTACTACTAGAGGGGATGAGTTGTAATGGCTCCTCGCACCATTACACTAGGAGTTACAGCACTGTCCCGCTTTACAGTAAACTGAGAATGGCGCAATCGAACATCGTCGGATGCGTCTGGAGTGGAGAGAGGTACGGAATGGCATTACACCATGGTTATAGACGAATCCCGCTTCTGCTTTGGGGCAGATGATCACCGCGCATTCGAGTGGCGAACCCTACCAGTGCTGCCATTCTCAGTTGACTGTTGAGCGACACACAATCTTAGAAAAATAGTGGACGATATTTCGATACACATACTAGACTTACTGAGTTGGTCATCAGGATCCTTGAATGTTATTTCCATTAAGCATATTTGGGATATGCTAGGTTGTCAATTGCACCACTCCCGGAACATAAATGATCCGGAACTGCAGATGCAGTGCTTGGCTTGATTTGCCCCAGAACAGCATAAGGACTCCTTTTGACTCCACGCAAAGCTGTATATCGGCATGTAGCTTTACAACTTATTACATTATGACTTTTCTGACCTCTGTACAAGAGTATTTAATAATATAGTCGGAAACGAAAGCACTATCTTCAGATTAACTAGTATTGACAACTCGTATCTGATTTTCAGCGATAAACAAATGCATTGGAATGTAGGAAAGCCTATATAGCTTTGAATGTTCTTTATTAATTTCGTATATTGCATTGATGCATCACGCATTCGATGTCTAAGATGTATCCTGTTTTCATAACTATACAAATATCCTAAAATTTTCTCATTTTATAACTTAAAATACGCAAGTGCCTTTCTTTCAAATTAAAAAAAAATAAATTTAAGACAATACTATAATTCCTGTAAATAGATTATTAAAATAGAAAACCATGATGTCATGTATGTTTATTATTGGATTTCGGTACGTTCTGTAGGTTTACCCTCCAATTGGTTTCGATGAGATATCTCGTCCATCAAGATCTTACCAATTTTGTTAATGACGAAATATATCGTCATCAATATATTGCCGATATTTTATGATGACGAGACCAAGATCTGGTCAGTTTTCTTCGAATGACAAGATAGCTTGTTCATCAAGATATGCTAATGGATTTGCTAACGACGGGATACCTAGTCAAGACCTTGTGTGTTTGACTATTACTTGATATTGTATGTCTTGTGTCTGGCGCAGCCTGGCCAAATATGGCTCTTGCGCCATTAATCCCAATACCAATCAACCAAACTAGTGAAGACCACCACCAGGAGGGTTGACAACAAAGAAAACGAGACAGAATGAAGTTTGAATATGTGATAAATATTATTCAAATACTCTTTTTATATACGCATTTTCCAGTCAAATTTATATTAATATTATAAGTGAAACTCGTGTGAATATAATGATTTAACTCTCATGAAAAGTGTCCAAAACTTTTGAAGATTTCACGGAATGCGTCCATGATTGCGAATGAAAGATTGGAATGAAACGATGGGGAAATCATAACATATACACATTATACCTTAAGAAATAAGTATATGTTTATAAGGATTGGTATATATTGGGGCAATTATGTGTTTCAACGACCACTGTTAAAGTTATTCTGAAATGTTTTTATTTGTAGCAACAGTTTCAATAATAAATTCATTTCGTAATTCTTCAGTACTTCGTAATGCAAAACTTATGAGATTATTGATTATAAAACGTGCTAACATAAAAAAAATGCAGCTAAAAATGCGATAGATACTGTATAGAATTTTAATTTCATTGATAAATTTCTTCTTGAACATTTATAATAATTGGGATACATTCATCATCCTTAAATAGAAGAAAAATCTCGTGAGATAATTTCAAGTGTTTTGTTGGTGACCTTTTAACTGTATTTTTTGCTTAAAAATAAGAACTGGAAAGATTAAATTTATCTTCAAGGCAAATCCATTTGAAATGTTTATTGGTGTTATATAATGCCACTATATATAAAATAACGATTATGACTAGTAAATATGGTAAAAAATATGTGAACATAATTTAAGGCTTGAAATAACTTGAAACTAAAATACATTTACTGTGCCTTGATTTCTGATTCTTGATCGAATTCATTAATCCCTATTTACAAATCCTGATTCATAAACTCAATCAGGAATGATAATAATTGTCAAGTAGTGTTTGATCAAGCATGTGTGGATTTCAATAGACAATGGTTACAATATCAACCAAGCATCAATGTACTTGAATAGACAAAATGGACTGAATTTCTCACCACATCACCCACCTTATAGTTTTCTCTTTTCAAAGCTGTCAGTGTATCGTTAAATTCAACCAGCTTCATATAGCCTACGAAGGTGTCGCCTCGCATTCTTTCGATAAAATAAATTCCCGAAAAATATCCAAGTTGCGTTCATATTTTAAAGCTAACGTTTTCTTTCTCGTGATGGGAAGCTTGAGAATAACAAGCAGCATCTTTATTTTTCAAAAGAGTTTTTACTGTCACAGTCGTTTTTAAAATGTCGCTTGAAATTTTTCTAGACGCATCATAAAACTTCATACTTGCATGCGTTGTGTTTTTTCATGGACTTCAAGTATCAGCTGCTTTAAGCGACTTCGATCTGATGATTTTTCAATCGCACTATGTAATCTGAAAAGAAAACAAACGTTATACAGATAAAAGCAACGAATTATTTTGCATATCCATGTATTTAACAATATAAGTAGCGTAACTTTTAACATGAAATCATTTTGTACACAAATATGCATGATAAATACTGTCATTTTGATAAATAAGATAATTGAAACTTCCTAGGACTTGTTGACGTTAACTTTGCATTCTACATACATAGAAAATACTGTAGTAAAAACTCAGAAAGTATACTACTAAAAACCTTAAGTACCATTCATGATGCAATATACATTAAACTAGTTTTAACCTTCTGTGTTGCTCACTTTAATGCTTTGAAGCATCGAATAGCATGCATGAGAGAAAAATTATACTATGAAGTTACATAAAAGTGTCGCCGTTTTTAATGTGAAAAATAAGTAGTCATTTAACCCTTACGGATGAAAAACTTTATTGAACTTATGACGTATTGTAAAACTTTGAAATCAGAGTCGTGTGATCAGAATTTTGTACACTTTGAGTTTAAGAAACCATCGTCATTTGTGTTAGGAAGGAGCTTGAAATGGTAGCACTTTTACACGAACCGATAAATACAATATTTTAATTTATATTTATGCATGCACCATCATTCTGACCTTTTGTAGCTCGTAATATAAATAACATTCTATCGGTTTTACAATTTTTTAAATGGTCAAAAATAATTGGTTTGGAAATATAGAGCAAAATTAATTGGACTGGATGGAGCAAAAAGAAATCACTTACTTAAACAATAACACACAAACTCATTATAATGTAGGACATAAATTTACTTATTTTATCTTAAAACAAACGCGCAAGATTTGATAATTATTTCCCACATTTAAAAAAGCAATTCGAGACTATGAGTAAGGGAAGTAATATTCTCATCATCAAGCAAAAAAAGAAATGCTTATATAGCCCATTCAACTTGATTAAATGAATACTTATACCTGAATAAAAAGTCTCCCCATCTTTCTCTCCTTACAAATTACTACAAATTAAAAAATGTTATATTTTAATGAGAAAGTCAAACATTTAAGTATTTTCAATTGCTCTCAGATTTTTTCCCACTGTTCGTGCTTTGATATATAGATATATCCGTGCATGTACCATAAATATTTTGTGTTTTTTTACTTTTGTTTAGAGCTCTAAAAGGAATAGAAAAACGGAAATGGAATAAAAAATTCTGAAATAAGTTTCATTTCCTTCCTTTCTCTAGTTATTAAGAAGCAGATTGGGATCACAAAAGAAAACGAACGGATAATTAACTAGGGGTGCAATTTTTCCCCTTTTACTCCATGATACAATTAAAAACAGAAACCCAGAAAAGAGGAAATTCCGTTTATTGAAGCAGAAATCATTCCGCAAAGAACAGTTCGCGTTTAAAGAAAATTCTCAATTGCGAATACTTAAGGCGTACGTTTTTCCTTCTTAACGATGGTCTCTCTAATTATCTCTCTACAGGCAATTAAGAACTTGAAAGAAGAGAGTATACAGAACGTAAAGAAGATTCCGTGTGAAATGTTGTTTGAACACGGTCACAAACCTCACGCAAGCCACCTTACTTGAATCATTAAACACCGCTGTTCGCGCCTTTTTATGCCACGAGACAGTGACAGAATTAGTCGCACTTTTATATGACACAGATAGGGCATACCATTTGTTACCTTTCCTACCGCCATTGTTGACATCCACTCGTACTATTCTTTAAGTCTTATGGAGGGTCCTTCCTTTTTGGACATAAATATTTCACACCGGCCAACTCCCGAAACGTTTACGAACGTTTAGAGTGGGGATAAATTTTACGCGTGGCAGCAAAAGTAGTTGTTATTGTTCTTGCGTGTATTTGGTTCCTTTAAATATTTTTGTACGAGAAAATGTTCATTTAAGCGGTGCCAGATGTTTTATACGAATATTTGCGGTACTGTTTTATTACATTTTGCGATGCCGGTACTTTCTTGTTTGTTTTACATGAACTAATTTAAGCATATTACGCGTGTAATTTAATGTAATTTGAATTGTAAGAAAATGAAATAGGTATAACAATGTGAGTTCAAGTCTGATTAACATTCAAGTAATAATTTCCATTATTCTAAGTGCTTCACTTCACTAGTTAGTTTTAAATACGATGTATTATTTATATTTTCAAAACACACTTTACTTTTATAAGTGATTTAAAAAATGATATTTTTAAATTAATTATATTTTAGATCACTTAAATTAAATGCACGACGATTTAATAAAATAATTTAGAAAACAAGTGCAAATTCAATCGCTGAGGTGTTAGAATGGGTTATGTGAATGTGTTCCAGACAAATTGATCCTTTACGCTCATCTAGTGCATACGCGTACTCTAAGGTAGTAATCTATTTTTTGAAGTGAGAGAACAGCATTTTGCAGATTACTTTGAAACATAACTACTATATTAGGAGCACAAAATCTTAATCAAAGCTTATACTGAGATTAAAGAACTCAGGAAAAGCGATTGAGGATTTGAGACCGGGTAGAAACGAAACAGATTACAGTTGATGTATGGATGCAGTTTTTATTAAAATATAATTTATTTTTAAGTAAAATTTTCTAATTAATAATTTTTATTGAAATTATGTTATTAAAATAATTTAGTTTATCACTTCATCGAAATTCGTCACTTAGATTTTGACAAATTTTGAAGGATTGGTCGAAGTTCTTTACACAATATTACAGCTTATTGTGAATGATTTTGCATTAAAATGAAATTTAGTTCTTTATATATGCAATCGAATCATAGTTTTCTATACCTTTAATCCTTCTCAGCGCTTACATTTAGGTTTATGTATTTCCCCCTTCTATTCTTCAAAAAAATGCAATCCCTTAGCCTAAAGATAATTGGAAGATTGCCAAATATATTTTTTTATTTTTTTAAATCAATAAAGAACCAACCTTCTCCAAAATTCAGATTTAACCTTACGAACATGTATTAAATGACTTTTCGGTATTTTTATGAAGATGGGAAAAAAGTGAAGGAAATCTCGAAATAATTCATTCGTAAAGCGTAGAGTAAGAGTAACTGATTTTAAATTTGGTTCTCTAAGTTTAATGCTGGAAGGAACATTATTCAGTACTTCAAAAAGCGTCTTGAAAATTTCCAGCTATAAGAGTTGGAGGGGGGAATTTTTCATCCTTTATTTCGTTGAATGGCTCATTTTTTACTGGAACCCAGCAGCATGATAAATTAGATGCACTTTTATCCTCTTTTACATGTGTGTTTTGTTAAGCACGTTTAATTAAAATCTCCAAGGGATCCATGATTAACAGAGAATGTAACTCGTCTAGAAAATTGCGTCTTTGCTTCTTGTTCGTCCGATAGGCACTTTTTTACTATCAATTTCATTTTTATTCCCCCATCCAGAGTGTCCTATTATACTCCTCAAGTACTGTTTTCAGTGGGCACTTTTTATCTTCTCAATTCGACGCACATCTGACCCATGTTAATGGGAACAATAACAGGCTTGTCTTCATATCCAGGTTTAGTTTAAGAAAATGTAATTTCTTGCAACAATATTTAAGTCCTTAAATAATTGTCAAATGGGGCGTCTCAAATTGTACTTGGTTCATATCCAGAATCTTAAAACTTTAATGAAGTTGAATTCACCTAGTTTATTATTTAATTTACACTTTTGCTTAGATTTCATTCCATTAACCGGAAATTTTAATATGATTGTGTTTCAAATTAAATTACAATCGCGCGCGTGTCAGTACATTATACTTAGTTATAATTTCAATATTATCCAGATTTTATAACTGGAAACTAATGATCAAGAATGCTTGCAAAACGGCAAATACTTTACAAAAAATATCAAAACATATATTCTAACTTGAGCGATTCTTAGTTTAATGAGATATTATATTTTTATCTTTGTATTTTGCATGCCCAAAGCTTTATATAATGGATAAACTAGAACTCATAATACTCACATTTTTATATGCTTTTTTTCCAAAACTAATGTTTATGAATTTAATAACATCTCACAAAGTCATTTGAATTTCATTTATTATAATTTTTAATTAATATATCCATTAAAAAGATTTGTAGAACCATCTTACGCTATTTAACTGTCTTTTTCTGTCATTAATGAATAGCAGAACTGACATCAGTCATTTGATAACTGGTGTACGCAGGAAGATACACATTTTCTAAAAGATCGCAATTAACTACGGTACAATTCTAATATAAATGAATATCAACACTTGAAAATTTTGACTCATCAGGAAGAATAATTTGAGTAAATTGAACAATGTTAATGTTTCAAACGATTTTTTGTAGATTCTTCACCAATTGATTATGTTTGAACACAAGAAATTGAAAGATAAATCCAAAATAATTCTTCTAAACAGCGAAAGTATTTTCTATGGTACTTATGATCTCAGATGATTAAAAATTGTGTTTCTTTTAAATACGTGTTCAAACCAAAACTGGTGTACTAGCTTTTGAAAAGCCACTCAAATTACTGTGTTTGGTGCAATAATATATTGATATAGTATTATAAACCATAACATGAACCCACAAACATTACAACCAAAACAAAATATGAACAAAGTGTATTTTAAGTTACATTCCAGGATATAATATTAAATTAGTATTCGAAAGAGAATTATGAATAACAAGCTTCGTATATTTTGAGGGAATCGATTCAAAAGGTCTTTTTATGCAACCATGCAAGAATTTTACTCTTTCCTCTCGAGATAATTGTTTACACAATAGCGAATCAAATATTAGTTCATTTTAGCCATTTCTGCAAAAGTGACTTGGTTTAACTAGGAAGGAAGAGCTGAAATGTCGAATGTGTATAAGAAGCTTTAATCGATTTCCATCAAAATGTATAAAGTTGCACTTCATATGATTTCGAATACAAACTTATTAATACTACACTTAGAACTGACTTAAAAGAAATAGCACATAAGGTTTGTATGAGTTCTTTAATTCTAACGTAATAGGAAGATTATTTCGCAAGATGTGAATTAAAGTCTGGGAAAAATTAACACATGTGCTTCAAATCTTTCCTATTCATAATCCAGAAAAAGATGGACCAATGAGCTTGAAACTTATTCGTATTCGATGTCAAATATGATATGAATTTTATATTTGGCGACAAAATTGGGAGTCGTCATTGGAAACTGAAGTTTTTGTGCGCAATTTAATATGAAGACGATCCTTTAAGCAATTGCCACGCATATGAATTCACAGGAAACGTAATTATCTATGGACTATTTATCCTCTATGTGTGGTACCTTTGACTGTATGCTAGTTTGAATGAAATGATAAGAGGTATTTTTCTCGCAGCTATATAAAATGGGATCATCAAAGTAAGTTTTAATTTTTAACGAAAAATGTTTAATTTCTATGTATAATAAAAGGAAAACTACTTTTCAATTTATTACTAAACAAACATAAAGGAATATGCAAATTGAAAATAAATAACAAAGAAACATTTATATAGACAAATCTAATTCCATTAGCCAATCTGAAATTCTATTCGGTGACTATAATTGGCCTAACTACACGACATTAGAGGTGAACTTTAATCTGAAGCAAAGAGAATGCCATTTATGCCATCTGATGACATGCATCATATATATATATATATGTGTGTGTGTGTGTGTGTGTGTGTGTGTGCGTGTGCGTGTGCGTGTGCGTGTGCGTGTGCGTGCGTGTGTATGTGTGTGTGTGTGCTTTCAACAAAAATATTTACGTGCATTGAAAATCTGAATCACTGTTTTTATTCTTGCAGTTTCTTAAAAAATTCTGTAACGTACTAAAAGAGAAATAATTTATATTTAAATTAATCTGACAATTTTCTTAGATATAAATATATTTTTTTCTAGCACTTGACATTATCATATTCCATTAATCAAAAGTTATGCTACTTTTTTAAAGTGCACTAGTTGTAAATCTATCACTTATATAAAACTGAAGTTTTAAAAGTATATGAGAACATGAGAACAACGTGTTCACATGTACTTTTAAAACACACACACACGCACACACGTTGTTCTCATGTTCTCGTGTTCACCAAAAATAAAAAACAATGAACTGGAAATAGTAAAAATTTATTTTGTATCAATAAGGTAAGAAGTATTTTGAAATATTTGAAAACTACAGAGAAATTATTAATGACTAAATACTCATGAAATGCTTACAAGTTACTCATTTTATTTCTGACAATTTCACAAAATCAATTTTAGAATAATCGCATTTTAATGTAGTGAAGTATTCTTTGACGATGAATTTAACCAATGTCAGTAACAAAGAAATCCAACCGTCAAAGTCTATTTGAAAAAATGACAGTTGAAACAGATGTTCTTTCAATTACAATGCTGCGGGAACAGTTTTTATCTGAGAGAATTGATTTATTTTGGATTTTGTTAGCAGAGCGTGCTTTCTGGAAATCGGCAAGTGATATAAAGCCATTGTGAAGGTTTTAATCTGAAAGCATTATAAAATATGAAGACTATAGCAGCAAATATTCAGAACAGCTCTAATCCTTACTCTCTATGCATAAAGATTCCGTGATTTTTTCGGTAAAAATAAAGCGTTCTTTAAAGAAATCATTCATTTTTTTTAAATGAATTTTAAAAAAAATGAAATCAAACGAGAAAAACAAGGTAGGCTACTGATATTATTTTTTAATAATGAATTCAAAAACCACCACCCTCTCTCTATGCACAAAATATTACCTTACCATAGAAAAATATAAAATTTAGATCATAACGTCTAACATAATCTTTCTTATTGAAATTAAAACCCGACTGACGCCAATATCTTGATTTGTCATGGAAACTAACACATTTTAACAACAATAGTTTTTCTAAGTGAAAATAAATTTATTTGAAATTGCAATTATTAATATCTTTTATCATTCACTTCAAATGTACTTGGACTAATGACCGATATAAGTTTTAAATTAATAAAAATGTATATATTGCGTGATTAACAAATTCGGAAGAATGTGCTGCAAAAACTGCTGTAGAAATGACTAAAAACGAAAGCAACCGACATTTCCTCCAGTTTCACATAAGAAACTAACAAGAGAAATATTCTTACTTCAAATTTGATGCAAAAAGCATGAGTAAAAAATCTGTTCAAAAATAATTCCTTCCTCGTAATCTATTTCTGTGTGCTTCCGTTTCCTTTCCATTCCATCATTCCAATGAAAATAATGCTATTTGCAGCAGGGAGAATAGCTTCGGGAAAGAGAATCATACTTCTATGTTCCTATTTCATGGTCTTTAAAAGTTGTTTCACGTAATTTTAAAACAGAACTCTGTTAAATGTCATATCGCGTGCTCGTAAGTGGTCCAAAATATAGCATCTTTGAAAACCAGAATTCCAGAAACTTCTTTTAATAATTCTCGAAACATAAAAACCGCTTTGTGTTTATGATGAGTGAAGACGGATGTGGTTGCGAACATATTACGCGACTAGATAAATGACAGCTGCATGGCACGAGTGAGAAAAGAAATGTACGCTTTAAAGGTAACCATTCGTGCATTAAAATAGTGGCATGCTAACCTGGTGTAAGATAGAACGATTAATATTTATCTCGGTTGTGAATAGAAATATTTAAAAAATGTGTAGTAAATTTGACATTATTGATATTTGACCCATTTTGGTAAACACGAAAAAGTTTTGTAATTTAGTTTTCCAAGTGGTTTCGACTGGATATCTCGTTCCTCCGGATTTGACCAATTTGCTATGACGAGATCTATTGTAATCAATATATTGCCGTTTTTTAAAACGAGATCAAAATCTGGTCAGTTTTCTTCTAATGACGATATATCTCACCCATCAAGATCTGCTAATGGATACGAAGGTACAAGGTCAAGGCAACCACCACGAAGGATAAGATGCGTTATGAGAAGCTAGAAAATAGTGACTAATATAAATATTTTAATAACTGCAAAGATGTAAAGCTAACAAAGTAAAGTCAAAGCTAAATTCATTTCAGAAATAAAATTGTTCAATTTCCCATTTATTAAATATTTGTTCAATATACCCGTCTATAGTTAAATCCCAATTACCCTCGGTAATGAGTTACACAAATAACGGGACGAATACAATAGATGGATAATCTAAAATCAGTACAGATAAAAAAAGGGAACCATGCCACATTCGATCCAATAATTGTTTAGAAAATCTCTTTTTTAAATCTTAAATAATGAGCCATTTGTTGGTTTCATTGCGGTAAAAATATCGTAATTCGACACTACCCACTCGCACAAAACCAGCGGATCCATCTTAGTATCCAGTTTACTATCCATTCATCAGACAAATGCTCAAATCCCATATCTGATCGTCCCAGACATCCCATTTTCTTCTCGACGGACCGATTTCACTAACGTAGATAATTCTGTCAATTAGGGTTGTCCCGGAACAGTTTCCATCAGAGAAGTTTACTCCAACCCGCTGAGGCAAAGGTTGTTTGAAATGATTCATTTGTAATACACGAGTCAAGAATTGAATAAACTTGAAAAATCTAACTTGTCATTTATTTTATGACATACTATTGAGTATTTTATTCAAAAATGTGTTCACTACTGCCAGGGTCACGAATGAGTGGTAGTATACTATACCTCTAAATGTTTGATGTACGTTTAAAAATTTATAAATTACTGTCTTACGTATGGAATTCAGACTACGCCATTGCATTCTTTCCAAAGTATTAGTACATATTTGATTTCTTCAGAAAAGATATTTATAATTTTTTTAGATATGGAATATTTTGTTGTGTTGACAGTTTGAAATTTTATTTATTGGTTCTAAACTTGTTGATACAAGTCCTTTTTACTTTATACAGTTTACATAGTTGTTTATATTTTAAATTTGGAAGTAATTATTCATATTACTTATAAAATTAAGATTTTAAAGTACTAAAAAATGATGTGAAGTTTCCAGGTAAAACAGAAATTTCAAATAAAATCTGACAATCCATGCAAGATTTGAAATAATTAAAAATATCAGTTAGAGTTATAGGTTTATGCATTCAATGTATTTAATAATGAAATACTACTTATATATATGAATAGTTATCTTGTTTTTATCTTCGTGTATTTTAAACACTCTTGGCGAAACTTCGTGTAAAGGTGTATTAAATCTGTTTTAAATTCCTCAAAAATGGGTTCAATAATTTTTTTGCTAGACATGGGAATACTTTTCAAATTTGCCAAAAATATCTCCTATTGAAATTTGAATTCCGGTTTGACCTTTCTTTGCATTTAAGTAGTTTTCTTTAATGCCCCCTGAAAGGTGAAAATTTTATTATACATCTAACCTATATAATAACGTTTTCATATATTTTTTTAATAACTCAACGATGAATATTTGTATAGATTTAACTCATGACAAATATCTTCATAGGTACGAGGAATCTCTTTAAATTCGTGTGAAAACCAGAGTTTGGCACTACCCATTTGCCTACTAGAACTTGGAAAGATGGAATTTGAAATAATCTCTACGACTTACGAGATCACTTTTATTAGAGTAATGGAGTCGAAACATCACCATATCAATCAACCTGTTATACACGATTTCCTTACAAAGGGGCTAACAAATAGCACTTTCAACTTTTTGGGTCTTTGTCCATCTATGTCTAATTTTTACTGAAATACGAAGAAAAGGCTTTGCCTATGTAGACGGATCTTTATTCAATAATGTTGTGGTCAATTAGAAGGAAACTGATTTCTTATAATAATACAGAACATTCTGATTGCACCTCGAAAGGAGTGATTAGCACACTAGCCATAGTTCAAACTGTGTTCGAATTCTCTCCATGACATGGTGTCCGTAGTAGTTCGGAAACCATTTTAAGCCCTCGTTTAGCGTAAAATGATCATAGTGTGACAAACCAAGCAAGCATCACCATTCGAACGTATACAACTGCATTCTCAACTCAAAGAATTCTATCACCTTTCGTATAGCATTGATAGGAAATCAATGACTTAATGCGTAATTTTTCGTTTCCATTCTGCTTGCTAGCTATTAAAACTCCATCTAGTATACACTTAATAAATGCACATTAAATCAAATCCGTTGACCGGTAAGTCCTTCCGAGAGGGATGAGTGGCATGTGAGGAGTTACAAGTCCACAACTCTGCTCCTACCTCAAAATGGCGTATTCATTTTTGACCACACCGATCCCAACGGATAGAATCGGATTCCCGGAAATGGGCTATAATATTCTTGGAAGAATACAAGGGTTTATTGAAGAAAAGGGTCCATTCCATTTTTAAGAGCTGGCCTTCATGACATCTACAGGTTGCATATATCTATATCGCTGCTTTTATGCATGACTTCATGCATTTATGTTTTCATACCATGAACCTGATTTAATAGTTTCAGTGTGCATACGAATATAATGTCGTAAGATACGGCGTATTTCAATATTAGTATTTATTTGTATGTAGTAATTGATAATTTTATTTAGTCTATTTGGAATATTACTGTGCAATATAAAATAAATCATTTTTAGTTTTCGTTGAATAAGAATATATTTATTTGGCATTGACGTGCAGGTAGAATAAATTCTGAAATATCTTTCATGGTACAGATTTATCAACTCCAATTGGAGTTAATATAGTTTATGTTTAAATTCACTGAGATTTATTGCTGAATGCAAGAGAATTCTATTCCCAAGAAAGGGTAGTAAATCGTTTCTTCATAACTGAAGACAAATATATACGGCTCGGAAATTATACGGTACTGAACAAAGGAAGCAAGGCTCTATAAATCTAAATCCTTAGATCATTCTAAAACATTTTCAAATCCGAATGCATCTATTTCATGGTATCAGATATAAAAAGAAAACACCTGGCAAAATAAAATGCAAATATCAATGCGGAAAAAAACGAAACCTTCGTATTTCTTCGATAGAGTGAACAGCCGTTTGCAAAACGGTCTGAAATATGATGTTGAAGAATTTTATTCTAATGGATGGAATTTCCATGATAGAAAGTGGCAAATGCTTTATTAAGTAGGTCCACGAGCTGTCCTTTCAAGGCTGTTATACAGAAAATGGCACTTATTTCATTTAATATAGTTTAATACTAATCCATTTGCCTTTTTTCATAGTCGACTAGGTTTGTTTTGCTTATTACATTACATTATATTGTCGTTTATTGGATTTTGTATTATTTATACATTGAATTAAAAAACTTTTATTATTTAATGTGGCACATTTTAGAATAGTTTTAATTATTTTTCTATGTAGTTTGGGAGACACTTAAGACTAAAATCAAAATATCCCATCAGCAAATCCAGAGCAATATAGACTTTTATTGAATATTTGTTTCTTGCATAGCTTTTCTATGGATACCATATCTTCCCGTGGATTTGTAGTTAAGAAATAGCCCTCAACAACTTAGTGAGTGATGAAAGGGTTTTTTCCAACCTTCGCTTCGAAGTTACCACCCCATCTATTCACTTCTACTCACATGGTCCTGCAACAATTTTTATCGAAGTCTTCTTTGAAAGTATCTTTTGGTACTTGAGTAGCTTTACAAATGCTGCGTTTTTAGAGCATGTGGCGAGGAAATTTCCGAGATCATCACTCACCGTAAACGCTTACTGTCAGAGAGTTTATTCCTCTTAAGCCTGGGGGCAAGTGAAAAATGGTTTTCTACTCCACGTAAAATCATCCTGCATGGCATAAACTTCCGCGTTCAGCAGCTTCCATAATTCCTCGACAAAGTGAGTTTCAGATATGACACGCGTGTAATTTGTAATTTCAAAAAACCCACATCCTGACTCCCACAGAAAAAAAGGTCACATGTTTTTTTTAATAGCATTTATTCAAACCCATTCGGTTCAAAGGCTACGCCTAAGCAAAAATGACAATGGGTGTGTAACTGATTGTCAATATTGTTATAATTGAATCACAGTGCATTCATCCATAACCATGCATTCTGTACCTAAATGTTACAATTCAGTAATAAAAATAATATTCTTACACTAAACTAATGTATTCAATTGTATAAGTTCAGATAATTAAATTTTACATATTTGTAATAATGCAAATAATTTTTGTGACTCTTTAAAATATAGATTAATTAGTGATAAATTTCACTATAGAGGATTACCACTTCTTTTAAAATTTGACTTTTGGATGTTCGTGGGGTACGAAGTAGCATTTTTGGAACCTTGGGTGTGGGAGATGACTCATTGCTGTCAAACCTTGCTAGAGTTGTGCTTGGAATTATAGTCTTGTGTAACAGTTTTCTAACAGTTTAAAATGTGTTATGCATTGCAAATTATTTTTATAAACTGACAATGTTTAGATTATTTAGATGTACTCGTAATATTTCAAGCTATAATCTGAATTGCGCCTTTATACTGTAGTTACATTCATGATCTCAAACAAAAAATAGTTGTCCATTTTTAGAACATTTCTTTGGAGTTTCGATCGCTTTTATGAATATGTTAAAGCTATCTGAAACTTATTTTTTATGTAATTTGGGATCATATTGTACAGAAACAGCATTTAAAGAATTCACAATATGTATTTCTAAATTATACGTACAACAAAACACAATACATATTCTTGATTTGTTTAATTAAAGCACCAAATTGTACAAGAAAATGTATTAACGATAGTTTAATCATCTTCAATTAAGAAAAAGCAGTTTACATTTTTAGGTATATACGGATACATTTACTCTTAGATAGCAATGCGTTTGTGTAATAGTTTCAGCATAAAAAAAGTTGGTAATAGTACTTATTTCGCGAACAATGCATTTATTCTCTCCTGCACGTTATTATTACTATCCAATATGTAAAAGAGAATCAATTCATTTTGAGGTTATAGATTAGTTAAGCTTTTAGTTCAGTTATGGTATTCACTTAAATTTATGTGAAATATTCCGGCATTTCTTTCTGAAGATAAATCCTTACGTAATAGAGAATGCAACGAAGTCACATTTTTCTTTAATACACGGACCTAAAACAGTGCGTGAGGAACACGATCTATTTCCTTTTTTCATCTTTCTACCGTCTCCACTAAGGATTGCGTTGGAAGCCAAAAGCATTAGAAAAACTCGTCCAATCTATCTATCCCAAATATCATCTCCGGCCTATTTCCCGGAGCACAACCGTTTTAAAATGATATCATCTCTTATTAAATCTGGGGATAAAATATTCAAGAAAAATCTTTTCGAGTGAATAAAAAATATATCTTGGAGTGACCGTCTGTGGAGGAAATCCGGAATATCATCTGATCAATGTTTCAGTAGATTAGGTGAAGGTGAAGGCTGTTCCCGGGGAAAAGAGAACGGGATCAATACTCCTTTGGATGCTTATTCCCAGCGCGATTGGGGCCTTTTCATTGCCGTTTATGGTAAGATGAGACGTCCTTTAATATCTGCCTCATGAGTGAGAGAATTGTAGATATGTCTGCAGATAAATTATCTATCTCATTATTTGCGTACACCGGTCCTATGAGCCCTCTCTGAAATGCTCCTGAAGAAAGATTGCAGGGCTTCAAAAGATGGGAATTCGCACGCTTAAATGTCGGAAGATGGTATTAGTTGTGTTGAATTGAAATGCACTGGTATTTTTACACACACATCATTTTATCGCAGGGTATTTTATGATTAATATTGCACCATATTGCTATCGCACGCCATTGCTTCGTATTTTATGATTAAGATTTTTGTTAATTACGAATTAATGAAACCTAAAACATGCTAAAATATATAAACACAGTACCTCTTTTGCAAGCAAGTATTATATTATCCATGTACACACATGATATTTGATACTTGGAAATGTAGAGCGTTTGGATTACTACTTTAATTAAATAACACATTGTTTTCTTATTTAAAAGTATCGCGTACCATATTCTAATTAATCTAGAGCTCAATTTTGCATTATTCGCATAATTTAGTATTTCATTTTTAAATTTAAAAGCATAAATATCAGTAGTATTTTACTTGGGGTCATATGCATCATAGTTCTTGTAGAATGTTTATCTCTAAGAATCTACTTAAAAAGTTCCAAACAACCCATAAGCACAGATGCGTTTTCTGTTATGCGCTAAGCGGCTTGAAAATCAAAATGACCAGATGACCAGACATGTATTTTTTCTGCTCGTCCTATTTGCAGTTTATTTTCAAAATGATTTAATTCTCTGCAAATCATTCAATTCCAAAAAGGTAAGTAAAGTTAAAACCATAAATCATTTACTCAACCCTACATTCTACATGCTATATCACATGTTGAGACATATCTCGAGTGTTAATATTTTTAAACAAAGAGATGGAAGAAGGAAATGGAAGATAAATGAATTAGATTTCGTGTAGTCCAGTTTCACACACGGAGTCAATTTGAACAAAGCGGATTTTAAAAATGGGTTCAGCCATAAACGAGTTTACACCCTGGCTTTTTCCAGTATACTATCTAAAAATCAAGTTGAAGGAACCAAGGGGATTATTTCAATGAAGAAGAACAATTTCAAAATTACAGAAATGAACAAAGTGGAGTCAGTTTTTCTGCCGGCTGGTATTTATGGGTTAGTGATACGTCGCGAAATTTCTTATTGTCACTTTTCAATTTAAGGTACATATGAATGCTTCTGGGAGGGTATGTATCAGTGGGAGGACTTCTGGTTTTAAGACCTGACTGCTCATAGCGTCTGTCATTCGTATAAAACGAGAACGTGAATGAATCTCACCCAAAACCTGGGAGTACGATCAATGACGCTCTTCCAGATGCCGTTTCCCACTGTTTCTGCTAGGGCCTGCTTGGATTAGCAACCGGAGAGTTACGATTTTCAAAGACTGTCGTGTACAATCCATCTAAAGACTGTCGTGTACGTTGGGCTGGTGCATGTTAAATATGTTGTGACCTCAAATGTCCTCACGTTGGCGTGGTGTGGAAGTTTGGAGAGTGGGGTGCCAGCTCAAGTGTCCCTTCGTCATCTGACCGTGGTTCGAAATTACGAGGCGTTTTCCTTGAATCTTTCCCTTCAGGATTCATCCCGGACTATCTCCCATTGTGTGCCCATTGTGTTGCTCCAGTGCGACGTTAGTTCAGCTACTGTTTCTGCGAACAAAAATCTGGCCATCATTAGTCATAAGATTATATCTAGACTCGGCAGAAATCTTTATTAGCTTCCATTCAGAGTTGTAGTCTTGGCACCATTGAAGCCTCTGACACTTTGGTATCGAGTTAATGGAAGTCTCAGTAACGGACGCTGAGCTATAAGCCCTTGATGCAGTAATAATCGGAGAACAGTTCTGGCAGACATCACCTGATGTGTCTCCATCCTCCATTGTTGTGATAATGCGGTGGATGTCGCTTTACGGTTCGTCACCGCCATCCTTGCCTATCTTCCCTTTCTGAATTGGCCATAAGTGCCCCAAATTCCTCACAAAAATGTGTAGATCCATGGTCTCCACGTACGTATAACTGTACTAGCGTTTCGCCCAACGTGTGCAGCAATACCATGATACGACCAAAACACTTTCTCTCAACCCAATAATTCTTCCTCTCAAACTCCGTCGACTGTTCGTAATGTCTCGTTTTGTCATGTTTGCGTACTAGCATAGCAATACCAATCTAATTAACCGATACAGTGTTTTATTTGCTTTTTGAGGCCATCACAAATATACATATTCCTAGCCTATGCTTTTCAGAACTATAAATCTTTCGAGTCGCATTTCAGCCTGAATTGCACGCGCATCCTGTTTGTGTACTTAGCTGATATCTTAATCATTTACAGTTGGTGTGATAAACCACTCGTCTGCCAAATTTCCAGTCAATCCAACAAGTCTTTGTTGGTATTGAATTTTCAATGAACAGCAATTAATAAATAGCGCGAAAAAAACGTGAATTATTTCACTTACCTGCTGTGGATCGAAATGTATTCTTAATGATTCATTAATGTCATGCAAAAATGGAACGGAAGCTTCTAGTATTTAAATCCTTACATTATTTTTGCTAAAAACACTCATTTGAGTGTTTTAAAAATATTAAGTTAATTTTGTACGTAAAGTAAATACCTACGTGTAAACATATATGATAGGCTGATAATGATAGGCAATTGTAACACATATAAGGATGATATAAATATATTCTGTTAAATAGGTTAACGCGTTGACAGCTATTATAACTTAAAACTAAAATGTTTCCAAAATAGCATTTTTTCTGAAATTGCATCGTTATATTCCGTACCGAATACAGATCATCACAATAATTCTAACCAACCAGAGTAACCTTTATTCTTTAAAGACGTAAATGTTCCCAAAATACCCCATACTACTGAATTTAGGAAATAAACGTATACCTTCAAATCTGATATTCTAATGTTTGCCTTGATTCTAAAATGGTGAAGTCCCATAAACTGAATGTTATTTCACAATTTGTATGTAATTTAGAAACTTTTGAAAAACTTTCAAAAATAAATTTGGATGCTTTAAATTTTAGTTGTATATTGCAGTAAAATTAATAAACAGATGTAAATTAAAAACAAATAAATTAAAGATGAATCAGTTTTATTATTCAGTTTTGAGTTGTAGTCTAAACTTCTTGGGTAGTCTGTACATTTTGGGCTATGTATGTATGTCGTAAGGAAAACAAGATTGATTTTAAAGGCATCTTTTCAAGGATCGCTGATTAAAATGAAATGTTTTAAGTTTTTACTGTTTGTTTTTGATAAAAAAATATTTTAGTATCGATGTTTAAGTTTCTTTATACATATGCATTCAATAATAACGCGAATTAAAAAAAATCTAAACGATATTTTTGATTTCAGCAACGTCAATGGTTTATTTTCACACAAAATTCTAAATTCTGTTATTTGAGTTAAATTTCTTTGTTGCAATGTTTGTATCACTTTTCTCTGCTATATGATATTACATAAGAAATGCATTTAGTTCGCTAGATATTCATAAACACTTTTATCAAGTTATTGAAAACTATATAAGAGTAATAAAGTGCAGAATATAGACTGATAAAATAATTGCAAACGTACCTCTGCACATTGTCTGAGAAGACCAGGAGCTAAAGTGAAGTTGGATAAAAAGACATCAATTCCACACAGTTCTTTTTGGACATTTTCAAGCGTTACCTTCAATGATGAAGTTTCATGACCAATAGCTTTTAATGAAAACATTCAAAATAAATCTTTTACTTACTTGAAAATCCCATAAAGCAATTTCAACAAACAAGATGTTTTAAAAGTAATTAAAAAGTAACTTACTTGCTGTTAAATATAATCTGGATTCCAAGTACTCTCGATATTTGTTCTTAAAGATAGTATTGTTACTTTCGTCTAAAAAAATTCTAAACAGTCACCATGATTACAAAAATTCAGGATTTTTATTGCAAAAGTCGTGATAAATCCCTTTATACCTTATTTTAAAAATAAGGATACATTTTTTAATAATAAAGCTTTAGCGAACAATATTATCTTAAACTTTCGATATTTATGTCTTCATATAGGTTAGTAACAATTTTGTTTTAATTTTTTCAATTAAATATACTAACGTAATTCAGTTAAAATATGCTGCACATCACATAGCGAATGAGAAATCCCTATAAAAACGAATAAAAAAAGAACTGTCAAATGGACATGAACTACGAATTGTATAATTATGATAAGTAAAATGTTCTCAAAAGGGGATGCCACTTGATATATTTCAGTTTATATTATTTAAAAGTACTATTATACATATATCAAATTGATAGCAATAAGTTGGTTGGTTTGGGGGTTTTATGGCATATTGCCAGACACGGCATACAATATCAAGTAATATACACACACAATGAAAGTTTTACTGACACAGAAAAGAGAAATACACTCAGGGAGGAATGCATCTGACAGGAATCAAACCTGCGCCACCTACAACTCGAAAGGTTGCTAGCGCAGTGGGCATACCCACTGAGTCACGACGGCCTCTGATAGGAATAGGAAAAATTGCTAGCCGTCTGAGTCTCGAGGTTCCTGTACATTGTACTATTGCTTAATGACTCTTATGAATTGAAAGCATGTAAAGTCTAAGTGAATATTGTATTATCCAACAAGTCGAAAACTGGTTCGAAGCCATACGGGGAAAACTGCAGATTGCATAACTGAATAAAGCGTATGAATTAGTGTACCTACAGATAACTAGTTTTATTGCTGTTAGGAAAATTTTAAATTTGGTACAATCACAATATATCGTCGACACACAAGTGAAACACACTAAGTTGTATAACATCTAAGTCATAAGATATGGGTTGTTTATTTTCCTAAAACAGAATGTGGTGATCTTTTAGACTGGGGATGTCCACTAAAATACATATCTTTTGTATGATGGTTATATTTCTTGAGTAATGAGGTTATATCTCTTGGTGAGTAAAACTTGGGGAATAGAATATTTCCCTCTTCATTTTCTCAGAACTACGGTTTCTGAGTGTGTTTCACTTGTAAGCCACCGATATATAGTTCAAAATACAACTACGAAATGCATATAATTTGCTTTTCTTACCCTCATTTAAACTTTAAATCTATAAAATTATATGCGTCATCTTTAAAATAATAATTATAAAATTAGTGCATGTATAAAATAGTAATTTGGAGAGTGGGGTGATAGCTCAGGTTTTGACCTCATCATCTGACCCTGGTTCAAAATTACGAGACGTCCTCGATCTTTCCCTTCGGGATTGATTCCGGACTGTCGGCAGTAGCACGTCGTATTGCTTCAGTGGGAAGTTAATTAAACTACCTACCAATTACCATAAGATAGTACAATAAAACATGTATACTAAGATTCGTGTACGGAAACCTCATTTCCAAGTGCATTTACTCTCTAAGTAGTCTCGGATTGTGAAAAAGTGGCGCCTAAAGGTTGATCGAGATTTGTGAGCAGTCGATTAGCAGCACTACATAGGTTCATTCAATTTTTCCTCAATTCATTTATCAGGCGCACCACAGGAAAAGAATAAGCAAGAAGATAAAGAATCATGAACACACAAGCATTATTAGAAAAACTAATCGGCCCATTGTAGTCCGGAAGCAAAACTGAAGCCCACCTGCCCCGTCTACAAGGAGAAAAATATTTTCCAACCTGAGGAAAAATCAATACTTGTGAAGATCTCTCTGAATTATCCAGAGTACAAGGACATCTAATCACTTTTTTCACGGATCTCAGGTGCTGAGGGACTCTAGGGATAATTTATTTCGGATATTCCATTCGAAAAGAGTGCTCCTTTACCAACTTTGTTTATAAAAACTGTTCAATCTTTAGAAAAAAGAATCCGGAACGGTGTTAAAAAGAATCATTTATGCGTGCTAGTGTATCAAATTCAAGAAGGCGGATGCTGAGAAATTAGAAAAAGTAAAGCAGAAAAGTGTGATATTGTTTCATTATCGTGATTTTGAATATTTTTCAGTGTCAATTCATTACGCTTTTCTCAACAGCTGGACATTTTTATGAGAAATGATTATTCTTAGCTCAAAATTAGATGGTTTGTAATTAATTTACATTCTACAAAATGTTTTAGTGTGTGCATCACTGGTTACTTAAAGAACTATACCGCTAAGGGAAAACAATGAATAGTGCCTTTCTAATATACCATTAATGGTATTTTTGTTATTTCTTCGTCAACAAATAAACTGCCTTTATTGAGATATTGGCAATTATACTTCTATCAATTATTCCGTTCTTTTCATCAGAATATTTATTTAACATGCAGTTCAGAGTTATAACCAGTGATGTACACTAAATTGTTTTCAGAATGCAAATAACAAAAATTCTAATTTTGAAATAAGATATAATTTCTCATAAAAATGCCCAGCTATTCCTTTTATTGAAACACGCTAGTCTTACGCTTATCCGAAAATTTGAATAATCCCGAAGTTAGTTTCAATTGGCATTTAATGTAATTTCACTGTTACGCTAAGAAACCATTACAAAAAGTATTTACAGTAAAATAATTTTGGGACTCAGAAAGTCTGAAATCATATGCGTTATCAAATTATTAAACATACTTTTACTATTCAATATTTTGTTGAACCACAATGTGCCATTACTGCGGCATGTTTTGAGGTTTCCTGCTTCTGACGATGTCAATATATGCAGAGTGGTCAGAATCTCTAAAAGTGACTATTTTTCGATTGGAGTAGCATCGAAAGTTTTATATCACTTCCTTCAAAATTTCAGCACTGAAAACATCAAGCTATCCTTTTGACGTTCCCTGGTTTGCTGGTCCCTGGGAGTAAATCGAGGCAGACCATGACCTATGGCTTAAAGTGGATACCGAACTGCTATGAACACCCACGCTAGACCGGGATTCGAACACTTAACCTGGTGAATCGAGGACCAGAGCGCTAAACACACGGCTACCAATATTGCCCTACAAGAGACATTTTCCATTCTACGATAGATCCAAGTGCTGATTCTATTCTAAGCATCTTGCTTTTTAGTATCGAGCCACTCTCGGCAGTTTTGTTTCTTATTTATCACATTCCCTTAGTCAATCCCCAACTAAAGCTGGCACCTATTAAGCCCAAGTGCTTCCGCTTGAAGCATTACGTATTCTGCTTCGTATCATTTGCATCACTTCACTTCGCAGAGACCTGAATTCGTAAACATTTCTCGTCTCATTTCTTGATCTTTGGCCTGAAAATTTTCAATGTACTTTGGAAGAGATACTTTTCTTTTACTCTACTGATAGAGAAATCGTATTTTTATGAAACTTCGATCTGTATTTGACACCTGAACTATATTTAAAATCCCATTTAAAAAAGTTGGTTCTTAAATAATTTTAAGGTCTATTTTGCTTACACACGCATGTGTGAAAACGTATTTAAATCCATATGAAGCATACGTTTGAAAATTCTACGTGGAAAACACTTGTGCAGTTATGTTCAGAAATCCAGCCAAGTTGAGATCATGAAGAAACAGAACCAGCCAAAGGGCGCCAATGCCAAAAATCTATCTAAAACCAGTTAGGCTTCCTTTTCGGTCAGTTTCAAGAATTCGTAATTTACAGTTAGACAATTAATTAAAGGGAGCTCAGAAGTAACTGGTTTATTTTAGTTTACATATACAAAATAATACTACACAGTATTTACAATAACAGACGGACAACTGGACCGAACATCAAAGTAGAAAAACTCCAAATTTAAAGATTTTCATTGGCGCTTCCTCCTTTGTGATCTGGTCCACTTGGCTGGCTTGTGCGTTCTAAATGTACCTTGAAACCCTCGGCTTTAGGGTTTTAATAAAGAAAGAGGCGATATGATCGATATAGATATCAGTCTAGAAGAAAATAAATCAAACATTAACAGAGAATTGCAATTTGAACAAGTTGGTGAATGAATGCATCAAAGTGCTCTTTCGATTCGTAGGGACGACCCAAGTTCATCTTTTCCTTTATGTACTTCAATTACTCGACCTAAGAGCCACTTCACTGACGGCGAAGTATTGAGTTGCTGAAAATAAGTTCTACTTTATGTTTGTGCATTTTCATCCAGTGGTCTGATCAGTAAATAGTTCAAATTCTCATTACTCCATCTGGTCCAGAAGTGTTAATGATTACGTAAGTAATAGAATCCTAAATATCAAATATTACTTTGGTAGAGCGGCTTATAACTATCATATTTTTATTTCGGTATTTATTTGATTATGCAGTTTTCAAAGTAATTTCTAGGTATTTAGAACTAACAGACTAAAGTACAGGAATATAAAAATAGTTTTACTCTAAGGCAATGCTTTATACAACCAGGTACAACTCAACTCAAACAATTACAGCAAATATAGGAAATAACTAATTGATATTTGACATTTATGATTTAAAAATTTACACGCGCTTTGAAAATTTTGTCACTTCTATACTTTCCTCAAATTTAACCAAGGCACGTACTAAATTAAATTTTTATGTACGTTTTTTTTTAATTCCTAACCTGTAAATGTTAACAGAAGATAAACTTTACATCTGTTATGAACCTTCTTAATTTATTGAAAAGAAACAGGTAATTTTCTATCTTAAACTGCATTTTAAATGCTAGACTTATTTCTAGTGACTCCTCGAGAATGATACTAGCTGCGCGATTGTTTCAGAAGATGCATGGTTAGACACAAATAAAGTTTGAACCGTTTATGGTAGCACTATCATAATAAAAAACAGCAATTCCCATTTTGTGAGTAATCGACATTTAATTCAACTGAGTTATTTATTCATCAAACTCAACACAAATCGGAAATAAACTCATCTCACTGCGTGAAGGTCAGACACAAGCAAAACTCCCGTCAAATTTACTTCACAAGCTGTGAATGTCAACTCAACACCAAACGAATTCTTTACAAATGTTAATTCTCAGATTACATTCTCAATTACCCTCAAGATGTCATCATTAAGGGTAGATTTTAGGCATTCGCAGCAGTCATTAAGCGGCCTTTTTAGTTTCGAGAATTTTAGGAGATTCACTGCCTAAGTGGGCATCATCAAGTCATTGTTCACCGAATCGTTAGCAAGTGGATTGTCGAGCAATTAAACAACGGCTTCCTATGATTGGATGCATTGATTCCGAGGGGTAAAATATTTAATTTCGGGAAATTTGAGTCTATTATTGCGAAGATTCAAGCAGGTAATGAAGACGCGTCAGAATTGAAGAGGGCAGCTGATAGCAATAATTTCCTTATAACTATTGGTTAGCTTAATTTAGTCTATCTAGTAGTAGTAATAAAAAATGAATGGGTTCTCTCGAGCATAGTTTAACGGACTTGTTAGCTGTATGTTTTTCGAATATAAATACATAATGACAATATTACTGACTTGAAAAGAAAGTTGGGTACAGCTTTGATATGAAGACTTTTGTGGCAAGACAGTTATGGCAGGTTAAGACAATCCCGTTTTATTAGGATTGTGTCAACCTCGCGAATATTTGAATCTTATTTTTTTAAATTTTACCATGCCTAAATAACTCTAGTTTACTAGAATTAATGTGATATTTTATAGCATTCATGAAATGAGGCTATCAGAGCAAGAGTGGCCAAACCCAAAAATGCCAAAATAATTATTTTGGCACCTAGAGTGCACACTTGGCATTTAATGCATTTCAATATAAATTTTAAATCTCCTCAAATCATATTGTAGATAAATATATAAAAAATGGTGCAAAAAAATCGCATTTATCTCCATTGGGTATGTTGGTGGGTTAAGCCACTCTTGCTGTCAGAGCCTCAAATAGCCTGGTTCCATTAGACATAAACTAATAAATTGTTTAACTTGGACAAACTTTTATAACAATATTTCAGGAAAAGTAAATATGTTTTCATTAAAGTAAATACTTACCTAATAGTAGTAAGAAACAGTTGTGTGTATTGTTTTTCTATTTTTAAAATTATCTTCGGTATTTTTTAATTATTTTCCACTAAGGCATAAATCGAATTTTTCAAAGAAATTCTTCCTTGGCGACATAGAAAGCAAGCCAAAACAGCGCCAAAAGCACTGCCATAAAAAGTCTATGTCAAACTACTGTTGTTGCATTTTGTTAATATACTCACTAGGTGATTTAAAATTCAATCGCTAGATATATATTTTTAGAGATACTTAGATTTTAATTACTCGATTTAAGTGATGAAAGCGCAATAAACATTGGTATTTACCATCTCAAAGTAGAGTTGAAATTGTGTTGATATATTTGCTCGCCAAGACTGATCTCAATTGCTTCATCGTCTTTAGTTGATAGAAATCGGAATTTCACCAACGTTCCATTTTTTTTTTCATTTTTACCACCAAGAGATGTTTCGAAGTTCGTATCGCCAAGTTGAGGTAAGATCTAAAACGTTCAGGAAGTAACTTCTAAATGGATTTAGAAGCACATTAATTTAGAAAAAAAGTAAAGGTATGGTCAATCTTCCAGCCAGTTCGAGTAGGTTTTGAATTAGAATCGATCTATTCAAAGAAATTAAATTATTGCATTAGTTTTCTGACGAGCGTTTTCATTAATATTAAAACATTAAAAGGCAGTTAGAAAATTGCAGTTTTTAAAACAAGCTTGTTCTAGTTTTTCTCATACTCAGTTATTCTTTGCGCACGTTAATATTAAGTGATCAACTGTCTGGAGTTTTGCAGGTTGAATATAGTGGTGATTCTGTGGGTTCTCTCAAAATTCAATTGTTGAATACTAAACAATTACAAACCCCATTGTTTACAGGCTTATTCAGTGTAGCTTAACTTAACAACACAATTCATTAAATAGGGTAGTAAATACATCATTGAAAATAAGTTCTGGACTAAATGAAATTTCTGGACTTGATGCAAATTAAATCATGTGAGCTTGAACTTCGTTTTTATAATTTCTGCAGCCTTTATTAACAATTGTTAAAATCTGATTAATGGAAGGTTTAAATATTCTGTAACAAACGGATTAAAATGAACAAATCAGTTTCTGAAGTAAACATTTCTTCACTTCCACTGTCACAGTAGCTTATATTTTATGTAATATATAGAATATCTTACGTAAAACATTCAGGTATATCCGAAAAAAATTTTTATCTTAGGATGTAGCGTTTATAAAATTTCTCGGTCACTTAAATAGCACAATTTTAGTTTCCTTTCCCTGGTATGAAAAATAATAGCTGTTTGGCATTTGCGATGAACGATGGAATGACATAATTAAAAACGAAAATTATTAGAAATTTAATTCAATAGGTTTATCCTTTGTTCAATACAGTGAAAGAGCATTTATTTCCATAGATATTTAACCGGCCAAACGTGCAATTGATTGGTAGAAAACACAAAACCCATAATTCTAAGAATTTCAGTCTTTCTATATATAGATATACAGTAACGATGTTTTATGTGTAGATTAGCATTCTTTAGTCCCAAAATTTCGCAACATAAATATCTACCAGGTATTTTTTTGACTTATTTCTTTCGCGGCTTCCATTTTTCTTTTAAACTTCAGTATTGACAGCGATTAATGTCTTAACTATAAGTAATGGAAGCTACCGGAATTTTATATTTTTTAAGACATCCTTAACTTGTCACATGTCAAGAGTGTGTTCGGTAATAATTACCCATGAAACTAGTTCAATTGTTCACGTTGACAATGAAAAGAAAGTTATGAAATGTTTGGCCCTGTAATTAAGGTTTCGAAAACAAAAACGTTTCTCAGCTAATTCGGATGGTTATTTACACTTCTTCACTATTATAGGGCAACAGTAACTTTATAGCTAAATAGCCCACTCGAATAGCACGCATCGATAGAATTCATGTCTCGGGAATTGAATTATAAGCTATGCATCTTCGTGATATGCCATGTATGTTTCTGAAATCGTAATAACTCAGTTAATTTTCTGAATTTGCAAATGGTGAGTGATTAATTGATCAATATTTGGGGAACGACGATAAATAAAAAATATTTACAAACTGTAAACATATTAACTGTAGGCACATACCTTGATTTACGTTACTTGTTAAGGGACATGGAATCAAAATGACTCAATCAATATAATTTTTATTCTGCGTTCTAGAAATTCCATTTGATCCTTTTATTTTAGTAACTTACTATATTACGGAAATAATTTAAATTGAGAAATGAATTGGAATGTGCTTCACCACAAGTCATTTATTGAAATCTTACTGCATTAGACATGCAGAGTATCCATAATAGTTTTAACTAACTCTCTAGAAGAAAGATGTGAAACGGAAAATAGATGTAAATGAAAAAAAAATCGATGGGGAAGTTACTTTTTCAGTTTAGTTTAACGTACGTTGTCAGTTTGATTCGTTTAAGAACAACAGAATGCTGAAGTGATTCATCAGTGAAGGAAAGATACATGGGATAATCACACTATCGACGTGGAGTCAGTTTGACTGATGTCTATTTTTGGTTTCAAGAGAAGGGATGCACAGGACTTGGAACTAAATACTGTGAAATCTGTCTAGAGAAGTTAATTTTACTTTTGTAGGTTACAAAGCAAACCAAAAACTTCCATCACTGTTTTTGTAAATGTTTTGTTTAGGTTGTCAAAAAAGGCAAACCGTAAGACCGTTTTGCTTCGGATAACAACTTTTCACGAGACACATCAATATAATTATGATTGTATTTACAAAGTATGGCGTTGGTCCGATCAAAGATACATGGGGGCGTGCGCACGTTAAATCTGCCGTGACTTCAAATGTACTCACGTTGACGTGGTGCGGAAGTTTAGAGAGTGGGGTGCCAGATCAGATATTGACTTCGTCATCTGATCGTGATTCAAAATAACGAGATGCTATACTCGAATCTTTCCCTTGAGGATTGATACCAGACCGTCGCCAATAGCCCGTTGTTTTTCTCCAGTGTAACGTTAATTACCTACCTAAAAAGTATGGCAACATGTCCTTGGTCAAGCAAAATAGCTATCGGAAAACGAAACTGAACGACCGCCACATACTCAAATAGTGCCCCAAACTACCTTGAATATTGAGGCAAGAGGGAAAGGTGGCAGATTTCTATACACACCCAATTCTGAAAATTCAATTCAACATCTAAACATATTCTTTGGTTGGAACCCTTTAGTGAAGTGAAAAAATGCATTTTTCCGTAAAGTAAACCACATGGGGTGAAAATGTCGTAGTTGTCTCGTTCTTAGCCATTTAGAATCTTCATACATCAGCATGAAGTGTGATCCTTCTGAAAGCTCTTAAATGTTAATGTGGTAACCTAAGTTATGCTATAGTATAATAAAAATAGCTTCATTTTTTTAATTCACTACTTCGATCTCGCTTATAGCACTAAAACCAAATTCACGGAATGACGGATTTCCCACATTTTTGTTTCATTGATTGCTTTCGATGTCAGATGTCGTGTTTACAGTATTCACACTTTCCCAATACAAAACCCAATATAGTGCGACGTTAGCCACTGCCCTATAAATAGCGTTTGAACCACACCCTCGCAGAATTTAATGATCGCGTAGTTCTCGTGGGACTTCATCATTTTAACGCTTATCACATCCTACGGTTGGCGTAAAAAATGAGCGATAACTTATTGGTATAGTTTGATTTGGCAACCGTTACATGTCAAGACCGTGTTACTAACTACCGTAACTTTGCATGATTCCGAATCCTTAAAACATTCCTACAAGAACAGTGTTTTAAAGTTGTTAATTTAGACATTGAAAAACATCTTGAATGTTCATTTCCCAAATGCTTAACCTATCTTTTCTAACCCACTATTTGTACGAGAATTTTATACCAATTGACGAAATGAAGAACTTATAAAGGAATGAAATCCCAAATTTCTTTTAAAATTGATAAAATTAAGAATTTCATTTAGAATAGGTCAAATTAATAATTTGATTTGAAATAGGTCAAATAATGAATAAAAATGAAAACCAATTTTCCTATAAATTTATTAAATGGAAGAATATCACGTAAAGTGTGAAAAAAGGAATTTCCGAATGAATCTTCCGCGGTTTGCATGCTATGTTGGGTTTCATAGTTTACTGAACTTTGAGTATTTTCAATTGGAAACTGATTTGAGATTAAATTATTACTATTGGGCGTTTGAGCTTAGAGTAAATGGAAATATGAACAAGAATTTGATATATTTGCTTTTCTTAACTCAATACTTTAACTGCACAAGTAATTGTCCTTCAAAAATTAGCTTTCACAAAACATGGACGTGATCTGCTTAAAATTTAATTTTAAATTTTATTAGAAATTTATTTATAAAAGATTGTTGTTGGGGCCACAAGTACATAATTTTTGCAAAGATGGTGTTCATAAATAGAATCATTAAATATTATTGCCCTTTGTCTCCTATATATAATAAAGAAAATCGATTGAAAGACGTTACAAACGAAATTAGTAAGCACAAAATAATGTTTACAGCCAACTTAAAAAATTCCTAGTAACATACTGTCTGATTTCATGTTAGCAAAATATAACCCTCTGAGCGTCACGAGACTTCTGAGTCGAGTAGTATTGCCTTTTCTACACAACATCCATAATGATTAAATAACCGTATTTATTGGATGAAAAAATCCTAAGAAAGATTCCATTGGTCAAGGTGAAAACTGGTTAGAAGTCACGCAGGGAAGACAGCGGAGTGCAGAAGGGATATAGATGTGTGAAACTCTCACATGTTTAAAAGATCAAGCATAAGAATAATTGTCTGGAATAATAGACAGTATTAGAGGAACCGCAATCAGACAATCAAGGTTATTTCAATAGACGATTTTCATCTAGTTATCTATTTTAATGAAAAACCTAATAACTGAAAGAATTACCTCATTGCGTAGTATTAGTGTCTGCATAATCGATTCTCTTATTAGTTATAATTTTTTATTATACTCATGTTAGCGATTAAATAGCAGTATTGGATACATAAAACTTATTTATAATGCATATGTTCTTAACAAAAAATGTAAAAAGTTTAATACTTTTACAAAACATTATCAAGTCAGTTTTACTATAAAAGTAGTTTTTAAACATTTATGGTGGAATTTAATTTATATTTAGTTTTAATTAAGATTGAATAAAATACATTTTTAAGACAAAAGTTCATAACTTTAAGATACAGTTCGTACCTTAACGAATTGTTGAATTTCTATATTGCTTTAAGTTTTACGAAGCTAATATTGGTGGTCTGCGCATGTAAAATGAATCCCTGGTGTTATTATTCTGAATTGTAGTGGACTTTGATAGTTTAGGTAAACATTCTAATCGAAAATTAAAATATAAATATTAGCTTCTCTAATTTCCCTCATTCCGTTTAATTAAAACTCAATCCTCTTCCATTCTGCCCAATCTCATGTAACTTAAAATATGATGTTGTGCATTGTTTCTAATCTGCAGAGTTCTAGTACAGGTGCTCACAAATAAATCGCATTCTATCAACTGTTTGCGAAGTAATGTGTATTCCTTGTGCGAAGAATAAAAGCGGCACGCAAACTCTGCACGCTACAGGCTTTCTTTAGCTCAGGAGGGCCAAATGAAGTGTAGGTGGAGGAACCTGTATAGTATTTTACGATCCTAATTAAATTCTTTGCATAGGAATACAAAGTAATTAGCGCAGGGAAAATAGCATGCGAAAGAGACTGGTGCGAGTGGAAAGCAACGGTTTTTGATAGATTGGTTGTAGAAGGCGGTTCCAATTCTGGGCATAAATATTCATAAGGCACCACTCCTCCTTTTAATGATTACGTTATACTCTCGAATAACAATCCAGTTACGGGCAATGGTGAATGGGAATTCGCGTTGCAAACGAGGTCACCGAGTCAAAGTGGTGGGGCGGAAACTGAGGGATTTTTGCGCTTAAAACGTTTTGGAGGGATCTTTTATGCATGAGTGTGTTGTTAATTTCCTCATAAATGGATGTTCATAAAACAGTTTCAACTTCCATCGATGCACTAAACGAAGATAAATTGAGTTTTTGAGATTATTAATCCAATACTTCAATACTTAAAACTTAATAATGGCTCGTGATTTCAGCCGAGATTAGAATGCCTTAAGATGAGGACGGAAAAAGATTTTTGAACTGTTGGTTACATTAAACAAAACTTCCCACTAGAACAAAGCGTAATCTATATTTCTTTAAAATGTATCCTTAAGATAATTGTAAATCTCTAGCAAAAGTCATTTTAGCTATATGTAATCCATGCAACACTTTAGAATTATAACAATGAAGAGACGTCTGGCATTTTATTTAAGAAAGTAATCAATATATTTTATTTTTAAAATTTTGATGTATTCAGAAAATTATTTTATTACATTGAAGTTTAATTTAAAGCGTTTCTTAAATGCAATATTTTGTGATTTTTTTATTTTCACTTATCTCTAATACAAAAACAGATTCGGAATGGTTAATGTATATACTTGGAGCGCAACCAAGAACCAAACATTGATTATCCACTACTTAGTTGTATTAACCACCTTAGGTAGTGTTAATTTTACTTCGTAAATTTGAGGGATGGTACAGAAATAAGCACAAGTTTTCATCAGAAAAAAATTAAACTATCAGGGTTGCTACAATAATGGGCTGAAGGGGCTATGAAAATTTCTAAGCCAAACTACTGGAATGACTGAGAAATATTAAATTACCTGAATTTCAGCCGTCTAAAGCATTCCGAAATTTTCAATGTAGGCGCAATTTCCTATAGGTTTGTTTGCACAATAGTTGAATACACCTTTCTGTTTAACCAAAATGTTACAACAAATTGCTCGCACGACGATCTCGGCACAAATTACGTCACATGAAAATATAACTCTTTCATACACTCTTGAATCAAGAGCGAGATATCTAATCGTAGTTTCGAATACTATGACGCGTAATTTGCATGAAATACATACTAAATTTTAAGCAGGCCACTGAATCTATTTATGGGGAAAAATACATACCCTCTGATGATAAACAAGCTATTTTGCTTTTAGCATTGAGTGGCTAATAGAATGGAAAGGAAAGTGAATTATAGTTGGCTTTCTTTTATAAAAGCTGTCGAAAGGGCTAATCTCAGGTGTTTAGATATTCACGAGAGCGGACTGTGCAATGGGACTGTAATGGCCTTCACGGTTGCGCACAGTTGGGATGATCATGTTAGGATCGTGAACATGTAGCAACCGGAGAATTTTTTATGATGACGAGATCATGATCTGGTCAGTTTTCTAATGATGAGATATCTCTTTCATCAAAATATGATAAATTTTGATAATGACGAAAAATGTCGTCGAGACAACCATCAGGGCGTTAATGCATCAGCATATTTGACTACATATAACTATTCCTGTGTAATAGTACTTAGAAAACGAAGTTGTTTGGATTATGGAATGACCAGCACGATTATCCCTTTTTAACCCAATTGAGCATCTCTAAAATTGTGTTACACCTTCACGAAATATACTAAAGGTACTTGAACAGAGCTATGCAGCACATTGCATTCTTAACTTATCTTTCTCACAGACAGCATGTCAAGGAGTTATGAGGTTTAAATAAGCAAGATAACTTATCAATACTATAAGAGGGCTGTATTAAATTATTTTTGTTCTTATGACTGTTATCATCTGCCTTTGGTTGATACATTAACATTCTTTCGCAATTCCTGTGATGTTTTCCATGTTACATCCGAGACATATTATCTACTACCCACAATTGTGATTTTATTTGCAACTTAACTTCTGCTCGACAGTATAAAATTTTTATGGACACGTGAAATACGTATGGTTTGGGGATCAATGTAAATAAATATATTTCTACTGTAATGCAGCTTACTACAGAAGAGACACATCTTTTTGCTTGAAAACACGTTTCTGCGTTCATTCTTTGTTTATATGGTAGAATGCTTCTATATTGAAACAGGGCGATGTTAGGAATGATTTTGATTTCAAATATTTATAAGGATTTATACTATTATTAAATGTTGTAAAAATACCATAGCATGATAAATAAAACCTCCTTTCTCAAACAGCATATCTAATAATTAACCAAATTTTAAAGTTTTTTAGAAAAATAAGTTCATGAATTTATCCTTTGACTTAAGGGTGATTCGTTTTTATTCAAACCAAAAAAGTATATTATGTATCTTAATTTTAATGCGATGTTACTCTAAGATATTTTTGTACAGATTAAATTAAGATATATTAACCTCAAATAAATGATTTAATTAATGTGTCAAATCATTTTTGTGTTTAATGTTATGGAGACGTTAGCTGATATGAGCGTACATATAATTCATTTATATTAATTAAGATGCATTCAACGCTGAGTTAAAAACAATTATTCGTGCTAAAACGTCTAAGAAAAATAGTTTCCAGACGGATAGAAAAGCAAAACAAATAATGCTAATTCGCTCTTTCAGGTGGTGACTATTCATTTAAATCTTTCTGTAAATCAACCATTATACAAGATAGATCATGAAATCATTAGTGAATAACTAGGCCCAATTTTCTTTTTTCACCGCAAAAAGAGTTGTCAAAATCAAATGTTTAGAAAATTGTCTTGCTCCTATTTTATTTGAAACTACTGATTTATCGCGTTACTACAGGTAGAATCAGTATGAAATATGATTTGTATATGTTTACCTACTTATTCACTCTTAGCTAACGAATATTAAATCAGAGAAATGGGTACTTTTAACACTAATTTACATCTCTTGATCCTAAATCTTAAAATTTACAAATAATAAAAACTTTTGTCTGAGATTTGGTTATAAAAAGCAATAAACAAGAGTCTAAAGGTTATTCTAATAACATAATTAGGAATAATTAAAAATTATAACATACATATGTTCCTTTTGGACATACAATTGGCTTGGGGTATCTTTTATTCGATAACAATAAAATAAACTTATAGAACAGAGTATACAATAAATACTTTAATGGTATCTTGACGAAAAATTTCAATTAGTTTACTTCCTAAAACCAATTAATTTAATCCATTTTTCCTTTTTTAATATTGTACTTGAAATGTTTAGATTTCGTGGCTAAGTAATTTACACATTGCTTAACTTCACAAACCTTTTATATTACCGAATATGAGTTACTTTATATATTTCACTTTTGTGCTTTTCTTTTAATTTTAAATGAATTTTAAGGGAATTATTAACACTTATATCTTGTATCAGTGATTGGTTACAAGGGAAAATAAAATAAAACTGAGAGTATTCCACAAATATGTTCTTTCATGCGTGTCATTGATAAAAATGCTAAACTCCATTGATTTTTTATTGTAATGAAGAAGAGTGTTCAATGATCCAATCAGTAGATACTCTGCACTGAATTAAACCGTCAGATAAATCGAACGACTGCTATTGCATATTGTTTCTATACGCGTAGTTTTAAATACGTTCTTAGAGATCGGTTAATGGGTCACACAGAAATCTAAAGAATCCATTTTAGCCACTCACATTCATGTTTAGGGTAATTGATTATGTATCATTCTCACACAATGTAATATGAAGTAATGGTTCATTTTGGGTTTTAACGGCAAAAGGGCCATGTTTGGCAAAGCTGTGACAAACACAAGATAGCCAACTTCAAGTAATGCACATATACACACAATGAAAGCTTCACTGACACAGAAAAGAGAAATACACCCAGGGAGGAATCGAACCTGCGCCACCTACAACTCACAGGAAATGAAGTATTGAAACTGTTTATCCTCAATAAGCAGAGAAAATAGTTTTAAAACTGATGAATGTGTGTAAAATTATTGTACAGTCTGCATGTGCGTAGTCATTTATGATCACTGACTATAGGGAAAAATTTGTCCCCCGAAAGTTTTTTCCAAATCAGGTTTGACTTAATTTTCAAGACCCTGTGTGTTCGAATTTCAAGTATTTAACCGTAGAAAGAATACATAGGAAACACTTTAAAGATTTACAGTACAAAATATATATAAAGTGAAGGTAAAATTAAAACCGAAATTAGCTTTATACGGTGGAAATTGCGTTAAATGTATCTAAACTTTATTATTTGTTTCTGAGTTTATTTTATATTGCATGTATTTTTGTAGTTATTCACTTACATTTAAGTATGAATGGATATATACGCATATATATAGATAAATATTAAATTCCTGCTACGCACATTTTAAAACTATTCTTTCTCAAATATTTAAAATAAGTATTGAAAATTTTAGTTGGATGAAACTCGTGAAATTCAATATGAAAGCGTCCGTTAAGAGAAATAATAGCGAACTTAGATATACACGAATCTGGTATGTTTGTTTGCTTTATTCAATTGGGGTTTTTCTGTAGCATTCATTGTATCCTAGGTAGAAGAAAGTTCAAGAAATACGTGTTTCACTTTAATAAATATTAAACTAATTTGATATAATTAAATACTCATGATTCCATCATTATAACCCATGAATATATTTTATATAGCGTACCAATATTTCTTATATCTTTAGTATCTCTAATTTCCATCTTTCTCTTCCAAGAACTGGATAATTTAGAAAAATACTTCGCAAATCCGTATCTTTTAGCAGTTTAGCTTTACTTAAAATCAAATAATACATTAAATGTATTAAACTGAGATTAATGAGATTAAGCAAGTGGTAAGTAGTTTTAATGATAAATTAGAAAGAAATAATTTAGTATCGCCTCAAAAGAAACTAAACAGTTTCGGAAGTAACTTATTAATCATTTCGAGAGTTATGTAGTCTTCAAATAAAAATTTAACGATAATCGAATACGTATTTCACATGTTCATCAGCAGAAATTATGGAAAGGTATTACAGAAAAGAAATTATGGCAATCAATCAATCAAAATCTTAGCACATAGTCATATCAGCATATTTTATAAAGCTTTGGCAGATAATTTTCACCATTCAATTATAAATCCATTAGCATATATGTTTTACAGAAATGTAATTTAACTTTTCATGAGGCTTATTGTTTTTATAAAAATGTTTCCGTTATGCTATCACAAAATATAACCATGTAGTAAAAACTGACATTGACTTGAAATAGGTACAAGTTGAGATAAAAGTTTCTCGAAGCATATCATAAAGCATACCTCCCATATATTTAAGATTTACGACATGAGTTTTACCACGCCAGGTGACAGAACTGTCACCTGGCGTGTAGCGAGGAATTGCCTTACGCGGATCGCAGTGTGTGGACGGGCGTTGTCGTGGAGCAGAGTCCACTGTCCACTCTGGAACAATTGTGGCCAAACCCGCCGAATGCGTTTCAGCAGCCTTTTCAAAACTCCCACGTAGAATTCTGCGTTGACGGTTGTACCCGCGGGTAAAAATTCATGATGGATCAAGCCCTTACTGTCGAAAAAGGCAATCAACATCGTCTTCATCCTGGATTTGGTTCGACGACATTTTTTGGGAGGGGACGACGACGATGAACACCATTCCATGGACTGTCGCTTGGTCTCCGGATCGTACTGGTAGCACCACGACTCATCCCCTGTAATGATTGTTTCCAAGAACTGTTGATTCCTGTCACACGCGTCAATGAAATCTCCAGAAGTTTCCATCCGGTGTTGCTTTTCTTCGTCTGACAGCTTGTGCGGTACAAACCGGGCAAAAATCTTACGCTTGTGCAAATGTTCGTGAACAATGGTGCTCACACTGTCTAGGCTTATTTGCAAATCTTCTATCATTCTCAAAGACATCCGCCGATCATCCGCAAGCATCCGTCGCACTCGTTCGATGTTGTCTGGAGTTCTGCTTGTTGACGGTCGACCAGAACGCGGCTCATCTTCGACATCTTCCTTTCTGTCTCTGAAGCGTTTAAACCATTCAAAAACACATTTTTTACTCACTGCTTCCACACCGTACAGTTTCACTAACATTTCATGTGTCTCCGTCGCCGTTTTGCCTAATTTGAAGCAAAACTTGATGTTCACGCGTTGTTCCATTTCGCAGTGACACTCCTTCTCACACTGACTGCGTTGCATTGGTCGTAGCGTGCACTTCTGTTTAACTATCGTGATTTGGACTCTAGGGGCACTAGTTGCCATGTCTCTCACTGCGTCTGCGTGAGCGCAACATCATAACCCGCATTGTTTTTTAAATATTGGACCATTCACCGAACTTTTCGAACACACCTTGTATATATATGTGTGCGTGTGTGTGATAATTAAAATAAAAAGTATTATCTGCAAATTTTAGAGGTAACAATTAGGAGTTATAAATAAATAAAATGTTATATAATCTTGCCCTTTTCTCTGTCCATGCCAGCATTTGTTTGTGATACTTGTGGTTGATGAAAACTAATGCGTTCTATTCTCATTTGTCTATCACCATAATATTGCTCTATTTTCTAAATTTTCGTTTCATAGCTTTTATTGATTTTCTTAGCTAAATTATTTTAACGCATGAATCGCTAAGACAGTTCTATTAATAATTCTCGTTAACAGTTTCGGATTAAATTTACTACCCATATTTTACAAGATGTAATACATTCTACTAAAGATTAAAGTCATCGCTTACCATTGCGGTTCCTACAATTATTTCAACCAGGAAACCTTAAAGGAAGTTGAAGGAAGGACTCAAAGGAAAAAAGCGAAGGATATAAAAAAGCGAGTTGTTACATTTCACTGATGTAAAAATATTTACATTTTCTCTATTTCCCTGAGACACTAGAATATTTTTATTTATTAATATAAAGAAGCTGTGTAACTTATTTAAGCTAAGTGCATATATTTAAGTAATTAAGATGTTTTATATTGCAATATTGAGTAATATTGAGTTACTCAATATTGTAGTTCCGAAAGAGTCGCGGTTAATCAAGGAGAGAATTTTCTTAGCTAAATGTAGATGACGCTAGTGTTTTTGTGCGGAACATGCTTGTTGTACGTATATATTCCGAAAGGGATGTCATTCGTTTAAACTTTAAGGTAATTCCATTATCTACCTAGTGAAAGCATCATTGAGCAACCGGAAGGAAAAACCTCCTTCTAAAGTTTATTTACTACACTGAAAGTCCCTCATAAAATCACATTGCTCCAAACACGAAATAATTCTTGCCCTTTCGGCTGATAAAAGAAGAAAATACCGTCACTTTTCTAAACAGTAACATCTTTAGCCATGAAAGGTTAATTGGTTAGATACACTGGTTTACGAAGCTTCGATATAATGTAAAAGCATATGAACCTTTAAGTTGGCAAATGAAACATTAATGAAACTAAACAGGAGTGCATTTGCAATTATTAAAGACTAATAATATGTGCAAATTATTGCACATATCACTAGTCCGTAGAACTATAATTCAGTTGTACCGAGAAAAGAAAGCTAGTGTAAAATGCCATTCTACACATTACCTTACTACTCTTTATTACCGAAGTAACTGAAACTGTCTTAACTAGAACCACACTGCAAGATGAATTTTATCTAAATTAAAATGAAAATGAATCTCAGATGTAATAAGATAACATGAACGGTCGTTGCAGTTTTATATTTACTCAATACAGCACAAAATACTTAACTGGAAAACCTGAGAAATCTAACCCTAAACACAAGCTGCATACACCACTAATTGATACTGACTGCGGTGTACTATTGAAATAATTTCTCCCCAATTTGTATTGCCAAGAGAAGAGTTGGAAAAGGAGAGTACGAATATCGTGACCCCATCAGACCGATCGTCAGTGAGCGTTGCGGTCACTGTCCCGAATCTGAGGGAAAAAATCATTCTGGAGGTGAAATTAACTGGAATCCATTAAGTAAATGGTTTCCCTCTGTTGTACAAGCATTAAAAAAACTAAATTAGGAATACGAAACTTCTTCGTTTTCCGAATCCAAGCAAGGCAAAGAAAGTGTTATTTTGTCTGCCTCCCAACCACATAAGGAAACCCAATCCATTATCACATTAAGTCACGTGTTTGACCACATATTAGCTTTTTCTTTTCTGAATGCAGCGATGCAATTACAACAACGCATGCATATTTCTTTATTAATGTTGTGCTGCAGCCGTTGTTTTTTGAGCTCCTTCAGCCTGGGTCTTTGAATAATCTTCTCTAGAAGATTTTCATTGGAGAAAGTTGGAATGCAGTCAAAATGTTTGTTTCCTTTTTTCGAATGGATTATTTTGAGAAATTGTTTTCGAGAAGTACACTTCCTAGCTGCAAAAATGGGACTGGTATTAGGGTAAATAGATTGTTTTCAAATATTGACTTGAATAGATTTCTATATTAAATATATTTTTATTCCAGAAATGTTTATGAATTTCAAATATTGAATATTTTAATAGTTCTAAATATAAGGAGGCGTTATGTTATCAGATTCAAACGAGTGATATGTAAAATCTTAGACATGTGAGTATTTTGTCGTTTGAAGTATCATCTAGTAGTGCACTTTTTAATAACAATGTTGAGTAATTTTGATAATTAAAGTCCATAGTTCGAGATTAAAGAAGAAACCATAGGATAAATCGGATTTCAGAGATCAGAATGATTTAGTAATCCGTTTGTTACCCCATTGCTTCCATACATGTAAATTAACGTTGTCTACCTTGTGTTTGGCGAAGCTTTGCAAATATGGCCTTTCTGCCATAAAACCCAACCAATTATGCATGCAAAATTTTATTAAAGTTGATTATACTTGTGTTTGCATCACCAGTAGTATTGAATAAAAATTTGCATCTTTTAATTTTCATGCAGTATCTTGGTTTTTAGGGTTTTATTGAGCCAATAAAAGCAACTGCGCCAAACACAAAACCAAGTAAAATTGAATAAAAGATTTTTAAGATTAAGGGCAACCAAATTAACAGTGCAGTCAATTAAAGATCGAATTATATTGGACTAAAGGTAAAAGGAAGCTCAAAATATTCAAATGCAACTATAACAATCCGGTATAAAATAACGTTGGTTGCTCTATGAGTTAAAATCAAATCTGATTAGTTTATGGGTAATTTTCCTTACGTGAAATAGCTAAAATTTTTAATGAAAACTTACAATTCAAAAGTTAATAAATTAAATGTTTGATAAAAGTCCAGAGGAATTGAAAAGTACAGAAGTGGCAAGCTAGGTCGGGGAGTCTTAAAATAATAATAATAGAAATTTCTCAAGCCTGAACAAGAAGTTACAATGGGAGTTGTGGTAAGAGGGTTCACCGAAAAGCAAATAGTAAACCGATACGCAGTCAGAAAGTATTAGTAGGAACTGGTCATTGTAAAAATGTTAGCTGATCTAGTTTTGCAGCCTTCACCCGTCCACTTGTGTTGGGTTTTTCTGTTTTACTCATGAATTAGAGCTGAAATTCGAGATTTTTGATATCCTACATCCCCTCACTTTTTCTTACAACGACGCAAATTTTTGAGTCGATCTGTGATAAAAAAAACAAATGGTTGGAAAACATTTGTTCTATTAATGAAACACATTTCTTATTTGAATAAGTCTCTTCATTTAAGGTCATGGGGAACGATTCCCAAAGCACAAGTTAGGAAGAATAACAATTGCAATATTAAATGCAGTGTGGATTATATTTATTGCAGAAAAATGGTGCATCAGCGGTGTAAAATATTTATCTGAACGATGAGATTAATAACAACAATCTAACGATTTACTTGAATTTTATCCGGAATTATGACTTGAAGAGTGGGATGTCAGCTTAGGTGTTGACCTCGTCATTTGACCGTGGTTCAAAATTACGAGATGTTGTCCTCGGATATTTCCCATCGGGATTAGTCCCGGACTGTCTCCAATTAGCCCGTTGTGTTGCTCCAGTGCGACTGCGACGTTAATAAAGCTACCACAACAGGCTCCCCTGAATAAAAACTTCCACTTTACAATGTATGGCATTTAAAAGAAATTGGTAGATAGGCTGAGAAATAAAAGCTAAATACGGATGGGTGTAGCATCAAATAAGTTAAGAGGCAGTTACAATTCCTATTACAGGGATTCATTTCCTATTCAGATTTTGAAAAATATTAGACATACTTTAAAATTGAAATTGTCTTTTACAATAATAAAATATTAAACTGATTCCTTTATTTTAGGCTATAAAACTTCTGTTAAAATAATATCCAAATTTCTAAGTATTCTATGATCTATATATAAAAGTAATATTTTAAAACTATCAAAAAATGAGAGTTCGTAGAATTTCATGAAATACCAATAGGAAATTTATTTTGATTATTCACTTTTAATATTTTTATGTTAGTAAGAAATTAAGTTTTCTTTGTAATAATTGTTCTAAATAATTTTTTATAATAAACTTTCAATGATTCATGAAGGAATAAAATAATTTTAATGGTAATGCGCTTCCATATTCACACTCCCAAGAACAAACCAAGTTTTTTTTGTTTTTATCATGCCATGCTTTGTTTATAGTTTGGTTAAGATAACTAATTTTTATGTACAGGATTTGTGTTTTCAGTGAAAATCAAATGCTTATACATTTATGAACTACTCAGATGTGCTTTTTACTATTGAAAAATGTTATTTTAGTTAATCTCTCATCCACCTTTGTGAAATATGAATTGTTTTTGTATAAATTAATGAAATTCAAAGGATTACTTGAGAAATTAAAACATTACATTATCACTGAAATTAACGTTTAAGGGGTACAAAACACAAATAATTTAGAAAATGGGAATAGTGTACTGGATTTTCAGAGTCTGGTACTAATTCAGAATCGTCAGAATCTTTCAGATGGTGATTAAGACTTACGCTAGGTTGATCCTACAGATTCTTACTTTTAATGAAAATATATTCATGATAGTGAATTGATAACGTTCGCATACATACCATACTCATTCAAATTAGTAAATAAATATGTTATAATTATATATTGTAATAATATAATTATAATTTTTAAATATCTTTGAGTAATTTTATTCTCAGAACTGAGAGATATTTTTGAGAATTACCGAACTGACTATTCCCAATCACATTAATGTAGTATAATAACGCCTTAGATTGCAGATGAACGAGTTTGATTTTGGAATAACATTTATAAGGGATTCGTTGAGTTAATTTCGAGGTAGCAAATAAACCAAATATTTTTTTTAGATTTCAAGCAAATAATAAATTCTAAAGCTTTTAAAACTAAATAATACTCTGAGTTTTTGATTCTATTTTCATATGTATTCTTAAATTGATAGTCAGTTATGTATTAGCTTCAAGTTAGCGTTTTTGTAATAAATATGACACTTATGAAATATTTATAGTTTAAGATTAAAATTTGAAACCCTTTTATGGACACCAGCTATAGTAGATTGAGGTGTATCATATTTTCTGATCTTGTAATTTATATATGGAATATTCATACATACAAATGCACCAATATGAGCTTACACACCGAAATCATAAGCTTTTCAACATAAAATATAACTTCATATAGAATGTGGATTATTCATTTAGTTAAGTACCACATTACATAACTTTCTGAAGAAGTTTTCTTTTATTGTAATAGTTTTATTTCAAGATTTACAGAGCAAGGGTAACCTTTTAAGACCCGGACCGTCGCCAATAGCCCGCTGTGTTCCCCTTTGCGACGTTAATTAATTACCTATCTACCTTTTAAAAAACAACCTAACATGCGCATTACTAGAAAAATTAAAGCTGTCCTTAATTTAGCAATGTTGTGTAAACTGAGCTTGATCGTAATTTTTATTTTTCTTATCAAATAGGTGGTATAGGAAAAATAACTCTTTTAATAGCTTATATAAATTGAAATCAAAACTAATTCTTAATATTTTAAACATTTCCGGATATTTCAAGAAATAGCTATTGGGATACAATTACCTGGATTTGTCACGCTATTATCAAGAACTCAAAAATACTAACAAGTTCAAACCTTATAGTTCTAGATATGAAAATTTGATGGTGTGACGGTAGGTATATAATTAACATCACATTGGAGCAACACAACGGGCTAGATGGTGTGACGGCTAAGGTTGTATATGTTAAAATCACACAAATAATTGTCTTCGAAATATCTCATCAGAAACTAAGTATCAATTTAAAGAGTTATATAATGAATTTTAAGACACGATAATCACGAGAAAATTTAATGAACATGTTGCAAAAATAAAGGTTTCTTCCAAATAAACATTTCAAAAATGGTTTTATTTGAGTTTTTAAAACTGAAACTTCATTGATGTTAAATATGTCTAAATATCAATTTCCTACTTAAATAATAAATGCCACCACATTATATTTAAAAAGTTGAAAAAGACTGCTTAAAATCATCTAGGAGGTTCACTAATGAACCACGATCATTTAATCACTTTTTCAACAAATCTTTCTAATCTAAAGGCAAATACAAATCTAGGGACTATTGCTCAACTTATAAAAGCTGTGCTTTTTCCTGTTATTTAATCAGATCGACTGTAATGCGTTAACTTTCCATAATAACGTTTTTATGAGAGTACTGATTTTTAAAGGAATTAGATTTAATTTCTTTAAAACTTTCTTTTCTTTTTTTTCACACAATCTTAACTACCCAACTTTTATTTAATAGTTATTTAGAAAAAGTTGAATCCAAAACATTATATATATATATATATATATATATATATATATATATATATATATATATATATATATATATATATAGTGTATATATATATATATTATATTATATATATATATATATATATATATATTATATTATATATATATATATTATATTATATATATATATTATATTATATATCTATATATTATATTACATATATATATATATATATATATATATATATATATGTAATTTAAAATTACAAACCAAAACAAAGAGAAATCCAAAAATTTTAAAATCAAGAAATTTGAGAAAATTTTGAAAAAAATGATGGAAGTGTTGGTGGATCAGGGCGTCATCCGGGAGGAGCCTCACCCAGTCAACACAATATGGTGTTTTCTGCATGTGAGCGGCAGTACACCAAAAGTAGCTCACACACCCCTCCAAACACCATAAGAAAATAAATTAGAAAAACAAAAATTGAAAAACAAAACCAGGGACAACCAAGGACACAAACCAAAAATAAATATAATACAAAATTAAAATTAAAAAGGAGAAAACAAACTTACCCACATAGATTGACCTAAGCTCGACAACAACCTGCCGCAAACTACATGAGGACCGCCAACAAATGCCATTCACAACGCCGTATATCAGAAGTCGGAACCGCAATTCCGACACGGAACCCCGACTCGAAATTCCGACCGATTGTTGTCGAGCTTAGGTCAATCTATGTGGGTAAGTTTGTTTTCTCCTTTTTAATTTTAATTTAATTTTAATTTTGTATTATATTTATTTTTGGTTTGTGTCCTTGGTTGTCCCTGGTTTTGTTTTTCAATTTTTGTTTTTCTAATTTATTTTCTTATGGTGTTTGGAGGAGTGTGTGAGCTACTTTTGGTGTACTGCCGCTCACATGCAGAAAACACCATATTGTGTTGACTGGGTGAGGCTCCTCCCTGATGACGCCCTGATCCACCAACACTTCCATCATTTTTTTCAAAATTTTCTTAAATTTCTTGATTTTAAAATTTTTGGATTTATCTTTGTTTTGGTTTGTAATTTTAAATTATTTTACTTTCCATGTTGTGTCTGCAGCTTTATCGCGCATACATGGACAGTTCTGCCTTCTGCTTTCTGGATTCTGCTTGACTATTTTTTACCCCCAACTTTTTTGGCTTTTTGGCTTTTTACTTGTCTGCTTTTCGATCTTTTGGCATTTTGCTGGTCTGCTTTTCTATTATTCTACGTTTTAATGTTTTGTATATTTTGTAATTTGATTGTTTTTATTATATATATATATATATATATATATATATATATATATATATATATATAGACAAAAGAATATATTGTGAGGACAAAATAGTATTTACATTAAATTGTCTACCAGAACGTATTTAAAATTATTAAACCAGATATCTTAATAATTACATTTTATTATTACTTTGATACTAAAAATCTTCAAAAACCAGAATAAACCTTGTTTAAAAACATTGGACACAGGCAAAAATAATATCCCGTATAAAGCTAGTTTTTTCAATTGTTTCTATCACAATATAGATCCATTGCTATTATGATGGCAAATAATTAAATCTATTAATCTTAATGCATGTTTAACACTCTAAAATATATTGCTTAAGCATTAAATTTGACAGACAGAAAAGTACAACTCGTAAAATGTTAGAGACACTAAGCCAGATACACTGAAAATAAAACAACTTGCGACATCCAGGTTATGTTAAAGCTCTAATTCTGTTAAATAACCATGTTAAGTTTGCGTAAGTTAGTGATACAATGTCGCTACCCCTTATCTTTATGTCAACTGTCTGAGAATAGTAGCTGCAACAATATTATCTCGAAAGCCTTTGTTATCGCCCACACAATTAGAAATGATTAATATGGAAGTTGCGAAGTGATGCTTTGTAAACTCATAATATTTAATGTATTTGTAAAACACATTTTGGGACAGAAAGCAATAAACAATTTAGTGGTTTAAAGTTTTGTTTCGCTTTTGCTTATTAAACAGTGTTCTAAAATATGTTCACACGCTTAATTAAGTACAGTAAATAATGCACAAGTATTGTGAAACCGTTGTGCTTGTACCTAGAATTAAATTTCGCAATTCAGTTTTATTACAATAAATGCATGAACTGAATGAAATTATAAAATGTTATTTAAACTAAGCTTCACTGAATTATTAATTTATTTTTAATGTTACTGGTATTTTGTAAAAGGTAACGCATATGAAAAATTTAATTAAGACTTGCTTGTTCCGCTTACTAACATTTGTTTATATTTCTTTTAAAAACTTAGTATTACGATTAGGGGTTAAGAGATTGTTCGAGTAGACGATAATCAACAGATTGCCTATCTGTTTTAAGAAAAATAACTGGAAGATTTTATTTAAAAATTGCGATTCACAAGCATTGAAACGTTTTTGTTTGTAAACTGCGTGTACACTGATATAAGTAAATTAAAACGATACATATGTGCTATATACTACGTTACAAAACCATGCTTTTATAAAATTGTAATATAAAGAAACTCACTGTTTAAATTTATGTTTAAATCATTATCAATCTCTGAAATTGAAATACGTTACTTTTTATAAAACGAACATCATATTTGCTTTAACCATAAATTTTTACTTCCAAATTCGAAACGATAAACGTTCCATATTCTATTGATAAGTTTCTACGTTTAGTTTTAAGTTTCAATGTAAAGGATTGGAAATAAATGCTTTGTTTTAGAATTCTATATCCAATCCGCATTACATAACAATACACAAATTAGAAAAGCTTAAGCACATAACGTATTCATGTATTTTGATTTACTTAAATGTTTCACAGAACATAATTATTCGAGAATGTTAAGTCTACCCCCAAATCTTGACCACATACAATTAAGATGCATAATTTTTGAGACTACAGCACATGACGCTTAATTTCCACATCGCGATATATATAACACTATAAGTTACAAAAGCAACATACAACACGTCTTGCCGCATTCATTACATCCACATACATACGTATTTTTAGTCATTAGTTAATATTGCATCGATACTATTTTAAATAGTAAATTTTTCATAAAACTATACATACCTTAACCATTTCGAGGAAATGTCATCATTGAAATTGGAATTTGAAGTTGAGTGTCCCACGGCACCCGTCAGATGCGGGACAATCTCCGACGAACTTCAAAATGTGCAAAGTTCCCCGCGAAGTCCTGCCAAAGTTCAAGTGTGTCCAAAGTGGATCGAGATCGTCACAGTTCGTCGCCAGAGTGAGAAACGATGGACACAACTACCACGCACACGACACAAGAAAAACCTCACTTTATTCAAGTTTCTAAGAACACCTAAGAACTAAGTGTTAAAAAAGTTTTTTTCGTCGCGGAAGTTCGTTGGAGAAGCGGCGAGCGAACCAACTCCGATCTCGAGTAAATGGAGAAAACTTGAGGTGTCAAGAGCGGTGCCCTCAATCAAGCCATTCGGGATAAGTTTCTGTGCAAGAGGAGGGAAGAAATGGGTAAGAATTGCGTTTCGACTCTGCCCGGGTACAGTCACAACTGCGGCACCGTGAGCGCATGACAGTTTTGATCGGGCGCCCGGGCTAGTCGACTCGGCGGGCAACGGGAGGGTAGCCGCCTTTTGCACCTGTACCGGATGGAGCTTTTTACTTCGGCTACTTTTCCGTAGCGTGTCCGAGCGAGCTCTTGATTTGGCGATTTCATTTCATCCTCGTTTCGCTACACATCCTTTGCAAATGAAACCGAGTTTCCGAGCCAGGAGAAGAATCGGGAAGTTTCTATTTTAGGACATTTTCCTACTTCGCGAAACTGGAAAGTTTACTTCAAACTCAAGCGTAACGGTGAATTGGCTAAGTTTCGTTCTTTCGCGACGGAAAGATCTGGGGAGATTTATTGTAGACATGCAACGAAATGACGTAATTTAAGAATTATGAACGAGACCAAATTGATTAAGAGATAAAAGTGCAGCTAATGTTTGACGAATGATCTGTATCTTCGAGAAGTCCACGTGTTTCTTTTCGATATCACTCAATAACATGAACAGATAGGGTGAAACAAACTCACCAATAGTTTTTACTATAAGACTTTTCGCTCTATTTTAAACTACTTGCATTTATAGAAAAAGGAAAATGCAATTTATGTAAAGATTTTATGCATCAAGGTGCCTTATACATTTTTAGTCTACTGCATTCCTGAAAAAATATAGAAATACGGAATCCATTGTAAAAGCGCTTGCAAATATTTGCGAAATGCTCTCATCATACATCCATATAACCTCGAGGGTCGCGGTAGCCCAGTTGGAAGAGTAACGGATTAGCAAACGGAGGGTTGCGAGTTCGAAACTCGGTCCAACCAAAGACCGCCATGTACGTGGGGGGCACGTTAAAACAGTCATGGCATTAAATGTCCTCACGTTGGCGTGGGGTGGAAGTTTGGTGACTAGGGTGTCAACTCAGGTGTTGTCATCTGACAGTGGTTCAAAATGACCTGGTGCTGCCCTTTCCCTTCAGGACTGATCCCGGCCCGTCGTCAATAGCCCTTTGTATTGCTCCAGCGCGACGTTCATTAACTACCTCGAATAGGATCAAAGCATGACTTACATTGATAAAATAGATTGTATCTAACTTTCATTATATGTTATCAATAGACTCATTAAAACAGAAGGATTTCCTTTCGTTTAACTTGATTATGATTTACTAAGTAGTATAATTTTGCAGTTTTTTAAAAATTGCTTGTAAATTATTTAATCTAAAACCCCATTTCTGCTGTTGAACAGTTTGTTTGGAATTCCTTCTATTGTTATTTGCGGCTACTCATCTACCGATATAATAGAACCTTGAGTTAGAATGAGGGCAGAATGTAATAGTGTCGAAAGCACAGAAATGTAAAACACAGAAATAATTGTAATTTCCGAAATCTGGTGGCCAGCGTTCTTCGATGAAAACAATAACACGACTTGAAACATAATAAAGCTTAAATGATAGTACTTGAACAGCAATCGGTTCAGGAAACATTGGAATAGACGGTTCAATTTCCTATAGATTTGAAAAACTCCTTTACCACATGGAAAGCAAATTCTTCAAAAGGGACACTTCATTTTTAAAGGATTTGAAAGGATGTGAACGCTGTAAAATATATTTTCCAAGAATTGAGAATTGTTTTCAATATGTTACATAATTTACCATCTAATGTAAATAATTTTAGTAAATATTTTACCATTTTGATAGAAAATAATGGAAAAAGGTATTGCAAATGTGTATAATACCTTGTCAAAAGTATAATTTTACCTTTGGGAGTCACGTTGGCGTGGTGTGGAAGTTTGGAGAGTGGGGTGCCTGTTGAGGTGTTGCCTCGTCATCTGACCGTAGTTCAAAATTACGTAGTGTTGTCCACTGACTTTTCCCTTTGGGATTGATCCTGGACCGTCGCCAATAGCCCGTTGTGTTGCTCCAGTGTCACATTAATCAACTACCTACCTACTCCCTTTTGAAGACCTGACTTTATTAAGAAAAATATATTTAATTACAAGCGCATGACACAATTTTGCTGATAATGTGTTGAATTTTTCTGAACATCGCAAAGCGATTCCAGGTAAAACATTCTGTGCTGACCATTTCGTAGCTTAATTTATTATTTTACTAGACAATGCTGAGTCTTACAATAAAAACCATAAACATAAGATGAATGCTTCGATACAAAATGTTTTTAGTTTCGTGAAAAATATGACACTCCTTGCAGTTAAGTAGCTATGAAGAGTAAAAGAGAAAATGTATTCCTTCACAACTATTTTAACCTTTACAATCAGTCGGGGCATTTTTCAGTTGTACTGTAAAGACGGCTGTTCTAAAATTCAATGAAGGCGTTATTTGTTGCAATCACATTTTGGTATGCGAGAATAACGGAAATGATGAGGAAGTGATTGAAGCCCTTTCCATCTTTATCAGAAAGTAAAATAGCGCCATAAAATCGATGTCGGAAAATCGATTTGGTATGTTTTCTGTAATTGCCTATCCTCCTCTCGATAAAGCTTGTTTAATACCATACCCTTTTCGTTTCTTGAGCAACTAGTTTCAAAAGCATCTATTTCGGAAGTTTGCTTTGAAATGCTTCATTTCAGCTGAATAGGACTGTCAGAAAACCAATTTAAAATTGAAAAGAAACTTTTAAATGTTCAGATTGCTTGTTTTGTCATCGTTTTAGACACCTATACTTGTGTTAATTTGCAATCCATACCGCTGGAAAACATAATATTCCGTTTGGTATTTTTTCCACATCAAAAGAATCATTACAGATGGCTCTAGTATGTAGATAGAATTGAATTTTTTATTTGATTAGTTCTGCAAAATTCTTTACATACTGTTCAGTTTTTATCGACTACCCATTTTCGAAACTTCTTCCTCCGGTTGTCTTTCTGTCATAGACACGTCCAATGTATTTTGCATTTTTATTCTGCGTAGTACATTTGTACCCGTTTCGGAAATTGTAGATATTATATGACTTCAACTATAATCACAGCAACTAGATATGCTTACGTGATCGAAATAGTTAGCCCATTTTGTTATTAGTTACACGATTGACTCGAAAAATGTATTTTCTTGTATAGCTTTAAATACAAATAACGGTATTACATCTATGCTTTTGCTCCAGCTTTGAAGTTTTTGAATCAGTTTTGAATGAAATTAAAACTGCAGAAAGTTTTTTCCGAATTAAATTATTTTTATTGTTATTCTAACTGCTGTTTTTAAATTTGGATAAAATTTAAACAGAAAACTTAATTTTCATTTTAATTTAAAAAAAGTCACTCAAATTTTTAAATAAACCATTTAAGTAAGAAAATGAGTTAATTCTGTACAATTTTCGAATACTTTAATTTTCTGTGACAGCTATAGTGATTTTACAAAAAAGGAATGAAATAAGAAATAAAATTTAATCAATGGAACCAACTGCTCATTTTCAAGTTCCTTTAAAACTGAGAATTTGACGTAATATTAATACTACTGAAAATTCTACAACTTCTTACATTTATTTTAATGCATTTCAATAACTTTCAGTACGTTAGAATTTCGAAGCTTGCATTGTCGTAAATAGCATGTGAAAGGAGAAGAAAGATGAATTATTTTGTAAAATTTTACTCGCGGTAATCACTGCTTAATTCTTGAGACAGGATTTATTTTTGATAAATATTACTGGACGTTATTATTGTTTTCATTGCTTATTAGAAACGAGGGAAAGAAATTCTTTGAAATGAATGATTTGGAGTACTAATCATTGAATAGTAACACAGAAATTAAAATTTTGAGAATAATTTAAGATGCATCCTACTAAAAACGAAAGTAATTTGGGATTCTTACTCATTAAAGCTAACCTTATATTATTTAAGAACTACTCTCATAGAGAGAGAGAAATGCTTGTTTACGACCTCACGAAAACATCGCGAGTTCCGGACTTATGAACCCTGTTCAATATTTTACTTTTTCTTTCACAAGGATTTTATTTACCTCAATCACACATTTGAGCAGAAAAAGGCCTATATTTTTCAGAAGTGAAAAATAAGCACCATGGATGTTTTCGTCATTCGCGTGAAATTGTTTTCATTTTTTAACTTCACATTTCTCTGACATTTTAATAGACACTTTTGTTTCCTTTGGCAACACAACGGATTTTCTTTAGACACTTCTCGGATCCTTTTTTCAAATAATTCCTCATAACGCTCACATATCGTGCTAAAAAATGACTATTTTTCTACTGTCCAGTTAACGCATTCACTGCCAATTGAAAATATACTCGTGATTGCAGGGTGTTCAAGTTTGCCACTATTAATATATTTGGGTAATTTTAAATATATTGTAATGAAATGGGAACAAAACGAAGTCATTAAATCAGGCAGCGAATAAGTTAATATGCAATATCATTCTCTATCTGGCCATTTGACCAGTGTTAATCTACTCTTTTTAGTATAACAACACCAAAGTCACACAAATTACTCGCACGTAAATACGATTCTTCCATATTACACCTCTCCAAATGAATCCCGAATAAGAATAAAACCACATGTCACGAATCAGTTTGAAAATGTTTTTGATCACTCAATATGCTCTATTTTCATATGAGTCTCCCTTTCGGTTTTTAGAAGAGAATTGCATTCCAGGAACTGGAAACGTGAAAGGTTGTAAAAGAAAAGTGCTCTAGATTGAAATCCCTACTCCTTAATGAGGGTTTAAGTTCAGAAAGATGTTGATGGTAACATGATTCCTCCCGGAAACAACCCATCCTACAAAATTCTAATTAGAATTTATGCCCGTCCTCCATTATGCATAGAACACCATCCTGAAATAATGTTCCGCCCTAACCTCTCTTTAATAGCTACTTTGATATTATCGCCTTTTGCTAAAATAATCGGAAGGAACTGAAAACCGTGAGATTTAATGATAGAATATTCTGAGACGATCACATATGGGAGTGACTGTCTTCTAAGGGAATCATCTTAACTTTAGCTCTAGGAATACCTGTCATCTTATAACCTTATTGCTTTTACTTAGGTAGTGTGCTTCCTGGAAATGTACTGCCAATGATAAATGTGGAGCATACTGAACCTTTACATGTGCTTAATCTATGCAATGTTTTGCTTTCCAAGTAACGAGAAAAGTAACTGTTCATATTTACAATCTAATTAACACTTGTATTTATCTAAAGTATTTTTTAATAATCAGATTAATGTGGTGTTAAAAATGTACAATGTTTAATAACGCACTTCTTCAAGTCAATAAAGAGGAAGCATTAAAATTCACCGTTGTAAATCAAGTGAGAAGGTGTTTATGCGTTAAGTTTGATTCCATTCCAATAAAAAGGAAAAATAGTTTTTAGTCGCTTCTAGACTATCTTAGAAATAATGTTAACTACATATATGTATAATTATTTCTGATGTGTGTGTCGCCATTCAAAAAGGAATCGAACCGGCTTTGTGTCAAAATCAAGCTGCATGGTTTTCGATATTAAATTGCCTTTATGCTATAATATGTATCGCTTTAAAATATTGACAATATGTTATCCTTATATGTACCTTACGTATCCTTATATATAAATTAGAATAATTATAGTATTTTGCTTTATCCTCCTTAAATCTTTCATAAATTACGACTCCTTTCTCCGTAATTATTGTTTAATAAGTCAAACCGTTTGTCTATTTTAAAAAGGAAATAAAATAACGAGATTTGAATATGACAAATTATAAGGTAATTATTTATGTTGCGAATCTTACGGTTGTCTTCCCATCTTTTCTGCAATTTAATGCATGCCTTAGGGTAATTGGGAAAAGTAACTGCTATTTGTTCCGTAATTTGATGTAAACGAGAGGATATGTTTCAGTGATGGAATTACTTCCAGACATGCTACTTTTTTACCTCCCCACTTGAAATAGCTGAGATAATGAATTTATTCCCATGAAATCGTTCACATTTACTTCATGTTTAAATAGGGATGGAAATAAACGCTTATGCTTTAGGAAATACATTAAAATAATCATGTAGGTATGTTTTCGATTTATTTAAGTATTATCTCTTAGAACTAGGTCATAGGAGATTATTTGTGCGTGCCCTATTTAATTTAAACCCTATCCTATTAGTTTTATTCCAATTCAATTTTAAATTTGCTTCGTTTACTATTGTAACTTGTATTCTATACAAATTATGCTAAAAATGAGTAAAATAATACATGTAATTATAAAATAGAACAAAATTATTTAGCATTTCTATCCATAGAAAACAAGTTTTACGTATCTATTAAATATATGTTGAACCAATATTTTATTGATAAACAAAATAACAGTTTTAAAGTTCTATTTTGAATTGCCAATATTTGTCCAAGTAATAATACGTAAAACTAATGCGCAGTAATTAAATGAATTTAATACTATGAAATCGATATTTTATTGGTAAATCCATCCTTACAGAGAAATCTCTTTTAAACTATTTAAAATACTGAAAACCAGAAGAAAGTATTTCTTTTTACGCTCGGTTACATATATTACGTTATTAAGACGATTTCTTATTTCCTCACATATGTATTCGTCAAGTACCGTTCATCCTCTCCGAGGATCACCTCAAAATCAATTCTAGAAGAATGGTCGTTTTATCTCCCCTCGAAATCAACTGACTTATCAGCACTTGAGTATCGCCAGACTCTAATTACCATCAGTTATATTATGATGTACGTCAAAGACTAGAACCTTATAGGAACTGAAACATACTTTATACATTTCATCTTTCAATTGTCTGTGTTATGCCATTTGACATAGCTCTGATTGAATCCCCTAGATTCGGAAGAGGAAAATAATTGAGTGTAACATACAATCTGCCTTTTGTTTCCATGCAGACACTTTGGACTTATTGTTTTTCTTCTTAGTGTGTACTTCGATTCAAATCTGACAGTTTAATCTTAAATGACTAACTACATTAAAGTATTAAATAAACAATGCGATCTATTCAAGCGATATTTATCTGTTTTCGTGTAAAAATTTTAAACAAAGAGTGGGAAATTCAAAGAACCCGATAATTATTTCTTAAGTTCATAAACCAGATTTGCTCATTTTATCTCCAAAACATTTTACATGATTGTATGCAGTTGTAGGTTTTATTAAGGTACCCCATTACATAAAGTCAAATTACAGATACATATGTGTGGTGGGGGTTACATTATGGCAAAATTACTTTGTAAAAATAATATCGTCTAACACAATCGACCTGTGCATTTAAATGGCATTTTAAATTGCAGCATTATACTCTATAATTAAAAAATAGAATGTAGATAACAAAACTCTTTAAAAACAATATATCAAAAATTGAGAGCGAACTTATTTGTATCAAAATTTACTACAGAGAAGCATCAACAAATGCATGACTAGAATTAGTTCTTTATCGTAGCAATAAAAATAATATTTATGAAAGAATAAAAACCTGTTTAAAAGATAGTGAAAAACTTGCGATGGAATGTGTTTTATGGATGCGATGGAATGTGTTTATTGCAACAAAAAGCTTAGAAAAAAATGACATGTAAATTGTACAGATGTATTCCTGTTGACTATAATAAAATGTGACTAGCGAAACATTATTTGACGTCCAGTGTCCATGCACTGTTAGGTAAAAATCGCAAAATACGGAAAAGAGCGATAAATTTTAATAACTCTGTTGCTGCCTCCATAATTACAAATATGTGCTCAACATAAAAATCGAATTGAATGTATAATATAAGAGGGGATGCTGCCTACATTTTCCTCATGGAAAATAATTAATCATCAGTGTCACAGCTAGAATAGACACGATAGATTTCAGTGACAGATATTCGTCGAGCATATGGGTAAAGAATGCTAATCGGAAGTGCTTTTGTCATTGCCATAGAAAAAGGAAATAAACTATTTCAGATTATCCTAAATCCAGAAACTAACATGAATACACGAAAAGGAAGAAATATAGTAGACCTTTAAGATTCATAAATTCGAATACATCTTTGAAAAGGGCATATCAGATTGATTTGGATTGAAATAGTTTTCGTATCCAATCTAATTCTTTAAACACAATTCGTTTGTAAACCGCATGTTATTTAAATGAGTTTGCTAACGTAATCGAATTTATTTTAGACACATTTACTGTTTACGGAGAGAAAAACAGATTTATACAGAGTGCAGTCAATGTTAAATCATTTTCGATATTCTGCTGGTTTAAATAGTACTTTTATGAAGACATTACTGGACAACACGTTCAAATATGCTGTTAGATAGTTCAGCGTAGCATCAGTGGGTAAATTGTAATCAGGATGTAGTTCCAATTTTTTTTTGCACCGATGTCAAGAGTGATATCCCAGTTTGAATAAGGCTATTGGCTAAATATCCTTCATGGTCGTCTAGTAAATAAGTCGATCAGTTATTCAGGCATATAAACTAAATAAGACGCAAAACTTGCTAGATATTGATTCATTCGTAGATTTATCACTAAAATATTCCTTAAAACACCTAGAGCGAGTTAAACTACACAACTGTTTGTGAAAATTGCAACACCATGAAGGAATCATGCAAATTAAACGAAACTTGCAGAAAAGGCAAAACAGGTTAGGATATGCAAATGATTGGACTTACAAAGCGATCACGCATGTGCGGGCCGTGAAACACCCTCTAAACTTCCAAGTGAGTCGTGTATAAAAAGCACTGTAAAGGTGCGTTAAAATGTGTGAATCGTCATTCGACTGCTGTAAATGATTGATTAGAAGTCAATACGGGGCCGCATGATCGGCCTCCATGAGGGTGGACTTTCGTATCGTGAAATCGACACTCGCAAGGGGCGTAATGCCACAACAGGGATGAGTGTGTGGAAGAGATGGACCATGGAGAACCGGACAAATCGAAACCCCGGCAGTGGGCCACGCAATATGACGTCACCACGGGACGACAGACACCTCATCCGCATGGTGGTGTCGGACCGTACAGCGTCCTCTAGTGCGTTGGCACAACATTGGTGCAGGTGTGTCATTTTCTAGTGCGTTGGCAACAACGTGTAAAAGTGTGTCATTTTCTGCCCCCACGGTTTGTCGACGTCTGCTGCGCCATGGGCTACGTGCAAGGATTCCCCTGCGCAGGATTCCCTTGACGCTGAACCACCGAAGCCTCCGGCTACAATGGGCTCACCAACACAGCCACTGGCGTGCCGATTGGCAACAAGTCGTCTTCTCCGATGAGTCCCACTACATTCTGGACTATAACGATGGACGCGTACTCGTCAGACGCTTCTGAGGTGAACGCCTTCTCCCGGAATGTCTTATTCAGCGTCATACTGGACGAACGCCTGGCGTTATGGTCTCGGGCGCTATTGGATATCATGGGCGATCCCACCTACTCCAAATTGTGGGGACCCTGAACAGCGGGCGCTACATCAGGGAAGTTGTGGAGCCCGAGGTCCTACCCCTCCTTCCCGGAAGCTGTATTTCAGCAAGAGAATGCCCGTTCACATGTTGCTCGGAATGTACAAGCCTTCTTCAGTGCACGACATCTTCCGCTTCTTCCATGGCCTGCACGTACTCCGGATATGTCGCCCATGGAGCATGTCTGGTATTACATCGGACGTCGACTCGCTCGTACCGCTCGTCGGACAGAGAATATGGCTAAACTTTGGCATCAGATAGAGGCCCTCTGGAATGCCATTCCTCAGCATGACATTCAGAATCTGTATGATTCGATGCCAAGACGTGTACAGGCTCTCATCGCTGCTCGTAGCGGATGCAGAAGATATTGATTTTCGGCATTATTTTTGTTTTATTGCTCCGTAAATTCGATCGTTTATTTAATCCATTATATGTAATTCTTGAAATAAATTTCATTTATTTCTGATGATTCTTTCATAGTTTTGCAATGTTCACAAACAGTAGTGTACTTTCATTAAATACGCAATTCTCGCATAAATTCAATAATATGAGAAAATTGTACAATCTTAGCTAAATAACACATATTTTAAAGAGAAGGATCCGTGTCCATCCAGATCAAAAAAGTCTATTCTTGACTTAAATCACTTTCACTGAATGAAGAATAATTTATTATGTAAGTCAAAGTATTATGTATTGGTTTTCACGTTATGGTTTTTATTTTATGTACCAGCCGAGTATTTTATGCTCTGTAGGGTGGTGGGAAAATATTCACCGTTTGAAAAATCACATCATCTATCATAAGCGATTTGAATGATGGTTTTATAGTTTTTATGTCACGCTACGTTTGCAGTAGTGTCCAAAAAAGTCAATTCACTTGCAAATCAGGATGCGACAAAAATAAAGCTTTCACTTCAGAAGTACTATTATATTAAAATCACGCGCTGGGTTATAAACTGGAAGAGTTATTATGCACTATTATTTTCATTTTTGGTGAACAGAAGCATTCATCAATTTTATTACAATTATCCATCAATATTCCATGAAAAATTGCGACGACTTAGTTTTTTTATACAAAGAAATAAGGCATTTACTTATGCCCTTTTCCTTTATTCGATTCATGCACAAAGTATATATCAGAATGGAAATCATTCCTTAAAATAATTCTAATTTTAGTACCATAGACTTTAATGTCTTTATAGACCCGTATTCTTCGCTTATACTTGAGTAAAAATGAATAATACTTTTATTAAAACAGATACATTTACAGTTAAAAAATAAAATACGCTAAAAGATTTTTCACAATACAATCTTTTATCGATCAAGATATCTTTCAATTACTGAACGAGTACTTTTGATGTGCATTCATAAGTGTACGTTAGATATATTGAAGAAAACATTTCTATTTAATATATTTCACGAAAATTCATTCACAATCTGAATTTAAAGAATTAGATTAAAATTTTGTCGAACCTACTTTACTTTCAGGAAAAATGTACTTTAATGTTGGGAATGTTATGGATATATATTTGAAATAACAAGTGCAATGGTTAATAGAACCAATTGGAAGAGTTGGAAATATGAGTATGCTTCACTACATCCAAGAATTCTCGACTCGTTAAGGAGCTATTCGCATACTTAGATAAATATTTGAAAATACGTTTAAAAATATTTTGAGAATTTCTCTTTGAGAGAATTTGTAACTATAAAATGACGATAAAAATTACAATCGTTTCAAAAAATACTAATTTAATATTTTGCCAATACCATTATTCAGGTTAAAGCTAATTCATAGAATTTTATCTCTTTATTTTGTATCTTCAATGTCTTTATATGTCATAGTCCGAAATGTGTATTTATGCATCTCTGAATCCATTCTAATGATATTGTATATTTTAAAGAATGTATCATAAGTTCCTAAAACACATAAGTTCCGTTAACAATCCAACAGCCTTGAAATTTGCACGTTGCGTCATGGAAGTATATGCAAATGAGTAGCACTCCTGTGGATATGAAAATCATATGCACCTCCTGTAGTCAATATGAAAAGGGAAAGCAGAGAACAGGTTTTAAAAATTGTGTTTTCTCGCATGTCATGGGTATAGGAAGATTAATTATGCCTCGTCGAAAAATATGGCAGTCATACGAGCACGTTTTTGAGTTTGACAGAGGAAGAATTATGGTTTAGTGAGACTGGATTATCCTTCTGAAAAATCGGAGTAGAACGAAATCAAGCCACAATAATGCGAATATAAATTCGGTGGGTTTAGGAGGGACGAACTGGCAGAAGTGAACGATTGCAGTGCAGACATCTTGGGCGCAAGGCTATTGCGGATCATACTGCAGCATTAAGAACCCTAGCTCAAAAATTAGGGTGTGTTGTACAAAGCCCTGTGCACGCACAATTGCGTCGTCTGTAGCAGAAGAGAATTTTTCGAAGGCATCCATTTGCTGCTGACTACACCACAAGCGTCTGCGATTGCAATGGTGCGTAGAATACCGCATATGAACAAATGAATTGCATGACATCGTCTTTTCAGACGGATCTCGATTCTGTCTACAGCCCTACGATGGTCGCTCATCACTCTTGCATTTAACATCACCATAACTGTCTGTCACCTGACGCGATGGTATGAGGTGGCTTTGGATTCTAATTCCGCACCAGCCTAATACGCTTTTATGGTACACTCAAAGCCAACGCTACATCTCTGAAGTATTGGAACCTGTTCTCCTCCCTTATCTTTAGGGCTAGCCTGCAGCCAGCTTTTAACAGGATAATACGCGACCACACGTGGCATATAATGTACAACAATTGCTTAATGTCGACCAGGTTTCACTTGTCCCATGGCCCACCTATTTACCAGATCAATCTCCCATCGAACACTCTGATCAATCATCGCCCAACGGCTGGCACACCACAGAATAGCAGCGGCTCGTCAGATCAACTTTGGCAACGTGCGGGAGCATCATGGACATACATACCTCAAACACACATCCAAACCCCTTTTCTTTTAATGCTGAGTCGTGTGGCAGCAGTTATTGTCGCCGATTGCACACAAAATACTGTTTTCTTCGCGTTCTGCCAATCGAATGGAGCTGCAATTTCAATTATTTCGCCATTGTGTCTTATGTTATTTGTATTATAAATATGGCTTTGATATTTCTTGTCCATAGCATTTTCGTTGGCCATCAGTGTAGTTTTTAATGAGTTCCTGATAATCTTTGAATATAACTTAATTCCTATAATTAATTTTCAAACAGATGAAACTATTTTTGTGCTTGGAGAAAATAAGGTGGTGCTCTGCTTCCATTAAAATATTCGTTTGTATTCTTCATACTGATACCTGCTCTTTATTTAAAAACCTTATTCAAGGTTCATCCACTTACAACATAACTTACATTAAATGATGCTTAGGTGTGACTATTTGCCACATTCAGAAATTTTGGAGCAACAAGCAATCGATATTTGCACATTATAGAAACCCACTTACCTCAGGTATAATTAGTATGGGTCAACGACTCTTAAGACTATTAATAGAGTTAACTGCCTTTATATATACCAATTCGGACGAGTGTTGGTCGCACAGATTCAAAAAAAACGTATTCAGGATTTTTCTAAGCCTTACCTGATCACTTGTTTAACTACTGCAAATTCCTCTAGTAGTATAAAATAAGTGAATGTGCCGGTTCAAGCATGCTTTTGCAAGAGGATATGATATAAGCGTGTATTCACATATTTGATGAGAAATATTTTCAGTGGTATTTTGAGCAAAGGGAACATTGCGCATTAGATTTTTTAACTTTTGTAGCTCAAATGATTTTCCGAAATATTAAAATTGATAGTTATAACGTTATGTTTTCTGAAAAACACTTAAAATATCATTTATAATTTTTAACAGTAAAATGTAAAACAGTAAAAAATTGTGTAAACATTAAACTGGGTTTAAAAATATGACAGGCACATACACAGATCACTTTCATGAATATATGTTTCATTTATGTAAACATACTCAGATATGATAATGGTATCTTAACTTTCACCCTTGAAAATTTTGATTTCATAGAGGTTGGTCAAAGCGTCTGTAAAAGCATTAACTAGTTCCATTTATTATACATTAAAATAATATTTAACAAGTATCGCAAACACAAGGAACATGTTGAGCTCAATTAAGTGCGCCCATCATGGATCCATACCCCGATCTAAGTGCATCAATACAATAGAAAAACAATACTACATGTCTATTTATCCCTTGTATTACAAAAGCGTAGGTTTGGACACAAAACCTGAAAACATCACATACCAGATCAATTCTGTTCATGTCTTGTCATTCGCTTAGAGCTGTCGGGTTGGCATTCCTGTCGATGTGAATGTGTTTTGAACGTTCTTGTTTTATTCAACTCACTGTAAGCTTAACATTCTGAAAATAACTATGCTTGCATAAAAAAAAGACCGAACTACTTTATACATTTATTATTTAATATAATTTCACAAGTTTGATAAAAAGGATAAATAAGTTCAATTGTTTTGTCTCGATTCTTACGCATTATCAAACGTTTAGACCAGGATTCAGGAATATAATTTCCTCTCTTAATTTACTCTCAAAAATGCCCTTACATTATTATGAGGTTTATACTGCTTACCCAAATTTAAATCTTCTGCAACGGCATAATAATTCAACGTTTATTTAACTTTGATATCGTTTCTCAATGCCTTTTACTTTTAATCTTTTTAAAAATTTATTTAAAAGCATTAGATAAAACCTTTTCAGTTCATAAACCAAAGGGCCCTTGCTTTGTCATTCAACACTCGAAGTTTGCTTCAAAGCTTACTGTATTGGGACCATCTGTTCAACAAGAAATACTTTCTTGGACATAGCTAGATATTTGGCCTTGAACACCCGAAAGAGTTTTGTTAAGCTTTTCAATTTGATCTTGTCCATTTCCTAGAAATAATCCGCACTGATAAACACATCCCATGAAGAGAAAAGCATAAATCTGCCAATTGCATCTATTTCATTTTCGCTTCCCTTTGTTTGGGAAGCGGAGAAATGGGCCAGTTATTTAATTTGTAATTAACACTTCGATACATAAAACTGTTCGGTTCAGATTCAACACCCTTTCTATTTTGATCCTATTTTCTCAAATTTATAAATTCTTTAGAAGTAGTCACATGTATGTAATTATATTTTCTTGAAAAATTGAGTTAATCATCAAGCATCAAATACATGATGAATGTACACATCGGCGAATTAAAGAATTAAGTTTGATTGAAAAGTACAAATAATTTTTATGAAGTGCAAATTATTTTTCTTTTGATTAAATTTAATCAAGATTCCTGATGAAAGCAGAAGTCTATAGACCAAACTGGTTTGACGTGCTCATGCATATTCAGTCTTTGTACAGAAGCATGACAGTCTGTCGTTTGTCTGATGTTGATAATACTAATATACACTGCTGGCCACCCAAATTGCAACACCAAGAAAGACAAGAGATATCACAACAAAATTTGTTTTGTAGATAACATGTTGACCAAGTATCAAATGATTAAATTTATAGATTCTGTGAAGTGTGGTTCCTGCCAAAATCAGTAGCCAGAGTAGCCGCCATTGTTGGAGATCACCGCTGCCACACGCCTCGGCATTGATTCAAAGAGACTTTGGATGTGTTCTTGGGGTACAGTAGACCAAGCAGCTTCCACACGTTGCCAAAGTTGATCTGGTGTGGCAGCTGGGGATGTATTCTGGGTCAATCGTTGAGCAACCATGGACCACATGTTTTCTATCGGCGAAAGATCCGGAGAGCGAGCTGGCCAGGGAAGCAATTCAATCTGGCGATTGACGAAGAACCCTTGGACAATGCGTGCCACGTGTGGTCGCGCATTATCCTGTTGAAATATGGCTGTGGGCAAGCCCTGAAGGTAAGGAAGGACAACTGGCTCCAACACCTCGGAGAGGTAGCGCTGGCTGTTTAAAGTACCGGCAATGCGTACTAGAGGAGTGCGAGAGTGATATCCAATACCGCCCCATACCATAATACCCGGTGCAGGACCAGTGTGGCGGTGCATAACGCAGCTGTTCAGCATCCTCTCTCCACGGTGTCTCCAGACTCGAATCCGACCATCGTGGTGTTGCAGACAGAAGCGTGACTCGTCAGTAAAGACAATTTCATTCCATTCTGCCGTCCACATCCTTCTTTCATCGCACCATTGGCGGCGGAAACGTCTGTGGTTCTGCGTCAAGGGTAGACGAAGCAATGGACGTCTTGCGGACAGACCACTCTGCTGTAAACGGCGTCGAATGGTACGCGCAGACACTGGATGATGCGGTACAGACTGAATGTGCTGTGCTATGGTTCGTGATGTGGCTGAGCGATCCGTCACTGCCATACGCACAATATGCCTGTCATCACGTGAAGTGGTGCACTGAGGTGGATGCGATCGAACACGTCGGTCCGTCGTACCCTCCTGCATCCAACGATCACATATCCGCATTACAGTTGTTTGGTTTCGTCCAACACGACTACCGATTTCCCTGAAAGATAATCCACAATCTCGGTAGGCCACTATCCTTCCTCTGTCGAACTCGGATACTTGATCAAAAGATGATCGCTGTTTTCTACGAGGTATAATTGATCGTTTTTTTGAAAAAACCACAAGAAAAACACAATTGCCGTACTTGAAATCGTCGAAATCTCCAAGCCTTAAATAGCGCTTTGAAGTGGCGCCACAGGCGCGCGTGATGTGCGTCTGCGCTGAAATTCTAATCATTTGCATATCTCACCTCCGCTAATGCATGTTGTAAATTTCATATTATTTGCATGCTTCCTTCAGGGTGTTGCATTTACGGTGGCCAGCAGTGTACATAAACTGAGTTTGCGATTCTTTTTCAGACATGAAATTTAATTTTTAAATTTTTATACGCTCAATACTTATCACTGTTACTATCATGAACAGAAAAGTATATAAAAATTCCTACAATTTTAATTTCTGTTAAACACTGGTTTAAGGTACACTAGAGCGAAAACATTGGAATATGTATTCCTAAGTCTTATTATTCGAAACACAATAACAAAGTAACTAAAATCTAATAGTTACGAGAGTTACTATGTTGAAAACATAATATATCATGTAAGCTTTTAGTTTCTCAGATGATTTGGGGATGCTGAGAATTTATATGAATCGCTTAAAAGACTGATTCTTTGCATTTTGACTTAATTATAAGCATTGAGTTCAATTATGCCAAACTCATTGTGTTTGCTTGTATTTATTGAGGGTATTAAGATTGAGTATTACCATTTTTTCTAATACCACAAAAGATCACCGAGAGATTTTAAATATCTAATTTGTATTTCACAGTGGGGTTCATAATTCCTTAAATTACCTTTGACATAAGCCCCTTATATCAAAGGTAATTTAAATTAATTCACTACTTAAAGTTTAGTGTGAATAAATAACTACAAATTATGCAGTCGAAACCATTATTTTAGTAATTTCTCATAAGAACCCCAAGCACACACATACTTACCATTGAAGAGGAAGAACAATTTAACGGTATTTAAAGCTATACCGCCCCTAAAGAGATTTGAGTACTAATTAAGCTTCGCGAGACTTGGAAAATATTGTAAATTGCATTTTCCTAATTTCAAATCACACGTTGGAATATTTAAAAAAATCATGAAAGTAAGTTATGACAAATTGATTTCATTGGTGCAATTATTTTCTTTTACCTGCAGAAAAAAAACGAGTGTTCCCTCATTAGGTTTGGCTTGTCACAGCGAACCTTTTTTGCTACACAAGGAGTAATTAGACTGCCCTAATAAAAACATTTTTTATGTTTTTTTTTTTATGATACTATATAGAAAAAACATTTTTATATGTTTTTTCTATATAGTATCTCACAAAATAATTCTTCAAAATATAATCGTTTTTATATTCTTTTAAATATGATTTTTACCTGTATACTTTTCGAATTGATAGGCTCGACATTAAGTCATACTTCAAAGATCAGGTCATGAATTTCCAACTAGCTTTCAACATAAACATCTTTAGCCTCAGAAGAGTTTTCAATTTTATTAACAAGAAAACCCATTTTTCACGGTTCTATTTCTACTATGAAAATAGTAGGTTCTTACCAGGAAACCTAATTATTATATATCAGATGAACTTATCGATTTCATCATTAGATTTTAAATGCTTTGTTTTTATGAAAGTTAAGAACAGCGCTGCTATGGAATGAAATCGCGTCCCCCTGCACTTAACGTATTACATATGCTTTACAAGATAGAGAAAAAATTAGCTTCTCCTAATTCATAAGTAAAATACGTACTATATCTCATAATGATTTAAATATTATATGGATATGGTGGAATAGCACAATGCCATCTATATCAAATGTAATTTAGGAATAGGAATTAAATTCTAACAAGATAAGATTTAAAGGCACAAGTATAAGAATTTTGGTCATACTCATCGCACTTTATTTTGTCAGGAATAGGCAGCTGCCTAACGACTCATTATTGAAATACAGTTGCGAAAAAGCAAAACAGGACGCAGCTCTATTTCTTTCCGACCATTTAAAAAAATCCTAAAATTTGGTTTCTTACAAGAAATATTTATAAAGGCATCTATTCAAGAGATAAGCGATGAAAACCCATTTCTAGTTACTTTTTATTATTAACAACTGAAGAAGATATCTGATAATAGCGCACATCTTTCCCTTAAAAATACAAATGTAAAGTAGTTTGAATAATCGCTTTGAAGGAACCTTTAAATTTTATTTCAAGATGTCTTAGAAAGACATATTTTAATTTTTTATACAAAATGAAACGAGAACTTCTAGAAATAAGAAAATTAAAAAATGTGTACAACACGAACTTTAGAATTTTTATTGATGACTTTGTGGAATAAAACAAAATACATATTTACTGCAATAATTTAGAAAATTAATTTTGAAATATGCATGCAAAGAAAATTTAAAATAAAATTTGATTATGGATGTTTCTACTGTATTTTAACTACTTAATTCAATGCTCAATTGTGTTTGAAGTAACATTTTCAGAATTAAAAAATCGTTGAATTCGTGTAGCATGAATATTTAGATATTGATATGTGAGTGTGTTTCCTCCCACAAGTGGAATACAATACAAGAGGAAATGTGTTATAAGATAAACATGAAATAATCTAAGCACATTTATATATGCTGAAATATCATCATCTTGAATAATATAAAATAAACACAACGAAAATAAATACAAAAACAGCGACATTAAAATAAAATGCTTTCATTTCAAGACTATTTTCATACAATAACACTACTATATCGAATCGTAAAACTATCATATTTGTAAGCCAAAACATAAATACATGGTATTAAAATATATAAAGACCTTCATTTTATTTAACACGAAAGCTAAATACTTTAAATTTTGTAGCATGACAGTTTTCAAAGTAGAATTGTTTATGAAACAGTTAATCCGAACAAAAATTTCATAAACAAAAATGAAAAAATGAATCTATTTAAAGAACTTATCTCAGCCACTCCGGTAACTTAAGCCAAGGCCAGAAAACTACACCGCCGTTTTGTCTAACACAAAAAAATTGGGAAAAAAGTGAAACAAAAATGCCTGAAAGTACAGAAAGCCAAAATAAATTCGTGCATGTAGCGTAAAAATGCAAATTCTCTTTCGAAAGCGAGTAATAAAGCAAGCCTAGGACTTGCTTAACTGTCTTTCATAACGGGTTGTTGCAAGTCGCGAGTTTTGTCGTAATGAACCTAGGAAGAAAACGAGAAAAACGTTTTAATAGATCTGCAACGCGCAGGAAAATACTATCTTTTAAGACAAGGATAAGGGAAAAAATGCTGCTGACATAAAAAAAAGCGTTCGTCTTATCTGAGCAACCAGTTCTATAAAAGCGACGTGTAAGTCAGACAATATTTAATACTGTGCAAAAGAGAAGAGATCTGGGTTCAGTGCGCTTGACATCAACACTGTATGCAAGCGATAAGGACGGCTTTGGTTGTAAGTAATAAATGCTCGAGACTCTTTCCCTGCTAGCTTCCTCTTTTTATTAAGATCAACATTATCATTCATCAACAATTATAAAAGTGTAGAAATCAGGTCTGAAAAATTTCAATTGCATTCTCAATTAGAACTTACAATTAGTTAAATATTTTAAACTATTTAATTTTTCTTGCAGTTGGGGATTTTATTACAAAATCACGATTAAGAAAATAATATTTTTTGTTAACTTCTGTGGTTTGTTTCTGCATGGAATGATGCATATTTCTTACAAATGTACGTTTCTTTAAAGGCAACCAAGACAAAATAGCAAAAAGGGTATTCCCACGACTATAGGTGTATCCTGTTCTGAAAGAATGTTTTTAAAATGCTCTCTTTCTGTTTAAGTCGATGAAAATATTATTTTCAAACCACAATGCTGATAAAATAAGCACTAATAAATGTATCACGAAGTTGCAGTTTACTCTTTTCGTAGGAGTTATTTTATCTACTTCTTATCGGTACTGAATCTAATCTAAAAATTTTAATAAAAACCATTGTATTACACCGCATAACTTACTCCATCTGTATATTTAACGGAAATATTTATTGTTTAATTGAAAAATTGATATATATATATCATTACTATCCAACATTTAAAATAATTTTCAATTGTTATTTTTTCTAACAGGGTAACATCCTGTAACGTCTTGATTCACGGGTAGCTAGACTAGTTACCATTGAAAATATCCGATTCTGGACTAAATTGGTTTATTTTACAATTTGTACAAAAAGTCGGAAAATGAATGTAAAGTTCATTAATATTAGTTCCTTGGAAGGTCCAAAGTTCTATCGAGGCGCTTAGGGCTGCTGGCGAGCCTCACAATTTCGCTCGGGGAAGTCTAACGCACGGCTACGGGTGAGCCTATTCTCAACACAAAATTACTCGAGTGAGTACAGAGTTCCAAGGCAGGAAATCTCAGTCTTTCTGGACAGGATCACTACTAGGATGAACAGTTACACGGATCTCTAGGAGGGTTCTCCTTTACGGCTACGATCGAGCCTTTCTCACTAAAATACTCCGGCGAGTATAGGATCCCAAGGTGGGATAAATGCACAACAGTGAAAGGATATTCACTTCAAGCTCCAAAAACGGTCTCTGCTGACCGCTTCTCTCCAAGCTCTCTGATCCTCTGTGATCCTCTGTCTCCGTCTCTCCTCTCGTCTTTCCTCTCGTGATCTCTCTTTCCTCTCGTCCTCTTCTCTCCTCTCGTGATCTCTCTCTGATGATATCTCCAAAAACTCTATATGTTGGGTGCTGATCGACTCCTCCTTTCCGTTTCTGGTCCGCCTTTTAGTCGGTGCTGGATTGGGTGTTGAAGATTTCTCACGTTCTTGATTGGCTGTCTCACGTTGGTCTTTCCCCTCAACTTTTACGACAGACTTCGGCGGACTTGAAAGGGTCCATCAAACCCTGTCGGAAACTCATCATCATTTATATCAATCTTCTTGGTCTCGAAATGTCGAAGAGAGCGACAGAAAGGCGCCTGCCCTTTGTTTTGAAACCACAGCGATTTCCGACCCCTGCTGGCTGGCTGTCGTTAAGAAATCATTAAGATGTTTTCGGGTGGTCGTTATGGAGTGTGGGCTTTTCCTCTCGACACCTGAGTCAACAAGACTTTTCATTTTCCCACGTTGTCGTGGTGATCGTTTCCCTAGCTGCCGTTACAGAATTCCTCCCCCCATAGAGAGATTTTGCCATGTGTTAGAGAGCAAAATCTAAAAGGAAGGGGTTAGACATACAGGAGGTCTTGACAATACTTCAGAGGCAGCTATAACTAATGGTTTTAACCTTCCAACATTTTACAAACTTATTCAATTATATAATTTACAAGCACAAGCATCATTTGTATTTACATTTTACATAGATCACAATTTATACACAATTAAATATTTACAATCAAATTTTCATTTGAAGTGTCAAATGTTATTTACGACTTAAGCAATCAGCGTGCTTATTGTATTTCCCTGCTCTGTGGACTATTGTACAGTTAAATTTTAGACTCCAGAACAAGATTGGCTGTTCATTTTTGTGTAGTCCCAATTGAGCTATGATAATCCCGATCTCTTTATCAGATGCATCTGTTTGCAAGATAAATTCCCTGCTATAGTCTGGGGGATAAAGTACGGGTTTCTCGGTGATTTCTACTTTTAGCCTATGGAATTCGTGCTTATACTCCGGTATCAGTTCTATCGCTTCCTTTCTAAAAGTTCTACGTACGGCATCTTTATCGTACCAGGTTTTCCCTTCGTTTCGTATGTCTGAAACTCGTTCATAGTCCAATTCAGGACAACGCTTCAAACCATTTAATTCTAACATGCACTCAGTCACGACATTTTCTTCCTTCTCCGGTTCTACCCAATGTTCGAAAAGTAAGGTTTCGGGGGTTCGAAGATTTTTTCCGTGCACGAGTTCAGCGGGGCTAAAATTTGTGGACTCATGAGTCACCGTTCTTAATGCTAAGAGAGCTGCGGGTAGATTTTTCTCCCAATCTAATCCCGATTCCAAACACAAAACTTTCAATAATCTTTTTACGGATCTGTGCCACCTCTCTACTGGGTTACTTTGTGGGTGTCTTACAGAGCTGTGTGTAACCTTAATGCCAAATTTTTCAAAAAACGTGGTGGTCAAATTGCTCGTGAAACAAGTGCCTAAGTCACACTGTATTTCTCTGGGAAATCCAATCTACTAAATATAATCATGAGAGACTCCACTATTGATTCTGAACTGATGTCGCGAACGGGTATCGCTTCAGGATATTTTGAGGCCATGCAGATAGCAGTTACTAAGTATCTATTATCCTTACTTGAATAAGGAAGGGGTCCTACTGTATCTACATTAATTTTCGAGAAGATCTCTTTAATCACCAGCACTAATTTTAATGGGGCTTTCTTCTTTTCCCTTGGTTTTCCCACTCTCTGGCACGGGTCACATGTTCTTACGTATTCTTCTGCATCCTTAATGCAGTTTGGCCAAAAATAATATCTCAATAGTTTATCTTTGGTTTTTGTTGAGCCTAAATGTGCGGCTACTTCTTCGTGGCATAACCTTAGAATTTCATTCCTCATTCTTGCGGGAATGACTAATTGTTTCCTTTCCTCACCTCGGTGATCTGCGGTTATCCTAAACAACAAATTTTTATCCACCCTATATTCCTGAGTTCGCTTTTCTTCCATTTTTTCCCACAGCGTACTCAATTCAGAGCATTCCTTTTGTGCGTTGGAAAACTCCTCGGGGGTTACTTTCAAAATCGCAATTGTATGCTTTTCAGCAGGGGGTAGATGAATGGGAAGCTCGCGCTCCTGGCTATTCGATTGAAGAGGTGGTTTTTCGCTAACGCAGTTGGGGGTTTTGAGTTTCTCCAAACTCCCTGATCTTTTGTTTCCCCTGTTTTGACTACGCGTAACGACAGCATTAACTAAATGTGGGTTTTTCTTTGCCTCCTCGAGCAATTCTTGGGTCGAGTTTCCCAGGAGATAATGGTTCAATTCTACCGTTTTATCCACTACCGCTGCTTTAGTGATTATCTTGCCGAATTTTTCACTTTCTAAACTAATTGTTGCTATCGGTAAACATCGGAAATGATTTTCCAGAGCCTGTTTCAACCAAACTGTTTCTCCGGTGTAATTATCTGGTCTTACTAAGTGGTTGGGAGCTACGTCCAAACTGGTTCCACTATCTCTCAATATCACGGTATTTATCCCATTAACTTTAGCCTCACTCAGATAAGGGGCAAACGAAGGTGCGAAATTCTCCTCCATTTTTAAATGATTCACGCGTTCGTGATTCGGGTTTCTCCTTAATTCAGGGCATTGCGGTCTCAGATGATCCGTCGAATGGCATATGTAACACGCCGGCGCTGTTCGCCGTTCAAATTCTCGCTTCCTCCACTTTTGCTCATTAGGATTTGGGTTCCTCCAATTCGAGCGTTCGCTCTTTTCTGGCTCAAATTTCCTCACTACTGCAGGTCTGTTGTCAGGTTTTGGCTTATCTGGGAAACGTTTTTCTGGGAACTTAGCTGTGAGAGGTCTCCTAACAGTGCGTCTAGCGGCTTCATATTGGTCTAATTTAAATACTAATTCTTCGGGGTCTACTATGGCTGCCCACTGATCTATGAAATGCTCCTTAATCTCAGGAGAAACTCTCCTCTTTATTTGATCCGTTAGCATTAGGTTTTTGAGGTCCTCAAAACTTTGCACTCCGACTCCATCTAGCCATCCCTCTAAGTAACTCCTTAATTCAAATATTAGATCTTTCCAGGGCGCTCCTGATCGTCTCTGATGCTGTGTAAATTTGGTTCGGAATGTTTCCGGATTTAATTTAAATCTATTTAGGAGGGTACTCTTAACATGATCGTAATCTTCTGATTTTTCAGGGGGCTCTCTCATGATAATTTCTGTAATATCCATCGGGAGTAGGTAAAGAAGGTGAGTCACCCAATCAACCTCATCTATTCCCATCTTTTTCGCCTGTCTTTCAAACAAGGTGAGAAATAGGGCCATGTCTCCTTTTTCTGGGTCAAATTTCTGCATTACGGATTTCAAGTTTTTCGTTGGTCTAGAATTATCCGTTTGTGACGAACCTAAGCTATTTGTTTCAACAGCTTGCGTAATTCTGAGTTTTTCTAACTCGAACATTCGAATTCGCTCTTCTCGCTCTTCCGCCTCCCTAGCATTTCTCTCGGCTATCTCCCGTTCCTCTCTAGCATTTCTCTCGGCTATCTCCCGTTCCTCTCTAGCCTGAGTGTCAGTTATCTCCCGTTCCTCTACTATAACCTGCAACTGAGCCTTCACCCATTCTTCGTCGTATTGTGGATGCTCTGATATCTTTGTGGTTATATCTAACACCCTATCATTAGGTCCTAGGTCGATACCTAACTCATAAGCGAGTTTCTGCAAATCTGCCTTACGTTGCCTTGCTAAAAATGCCATTTTAAAATTCTCCTGTCCCTTACACACAATTATACACACAATAATATACTAATATATGTGACCAATACTTAAAACACAATGCAACACTATAAAAACAATGTACCTTAAATTTCTAAACAATCTTAACTCAAATTTCACAAAATATACTAAGCGTAACTCTACACAGAATACTTCGATAACTTTTAGATCACAACAGTACTTAATTTCAATAAATGACTTTTACTCTAATTTCAAAGGAAAGTTCTTCCTGAATTGATAACACAATAGTTTTCTAAATTTTTCAAATCAAGCACTTTGCTAAATGTTGCAACCACTCAATTACACATACAATATAATTTCATTAAGACAATTTTAAATTCCTAGCACATTAATTTACTACAATTTTTGCCTCTAAAGTAAAATCAAGCCTTACCTGCTGTCGTGCTGCACAGGATCTCGTCACTTTCATCTACTTCAGATCAGGGTTATTGGTCGGTCACTTTCCACACAAAACTTGGTCTTCTATTTCTTTTTCGGGACTCGGCGTCTTCCGTAACTGTATTTCGGACCAGGCGTCCTTTTCTCCGGGACTGGATGTCGAACGAAGTCGCTACTTCTCCGGGACTGGATGTCGGTCGGTTCGATACTCCTTCAGAACTGGATGTCGAACGAAGTCAATCGATTCCGCTACTTCAGGACTGGGCGTCAATCGGTTCCGCTACTGCTTTACGACTGGGTGTCGATCGCTTCCGCTACTGCTTTACGACTGGGTGTCGATCGCTTCCGCTACTGCTTTACGACTGGGTGTCGATCGCTTCCGTTACTTCTTCACGACTGGGTGTCGATCTCTTCCGCTGCCACCAGAAAGTTAACTAGTCTGTAACGTCTTGATTCACGGGTAGCTAGACTAGTTACCATTGAAAATATCCGATTCTGGACTAAATTGGTTTATTTTACAATTTGTACAAAAAGTCGGAAAATGAATGTAAAGTTCGTTAATATTAGTTCCTTGGAAGGTCCAAAGTTCTATCGAGGCGCTTAGGGCTGCTGGCGAGCCTCACAATTTCGCTCGGGGAAGTCTAATGCACGGCTACGGGTGAGCCTATTCTCAACACAAAATTACTCGAGTGAGTACAGGGTTCCAAGGCAGGAAATCTCAGTCTTTCTGGACAGGATCACTACTAGGATGAACAGTTACACGGATCTCTAGGAGAGTTCTCCTTTACGGCTACGGTCGAGCCTTTCTCACTAAAATACTCCGGCGAGTATAGGATCCCAAGGTGGGATAAATGCACAACAGTGAAAGGATATTCACTTCAAGCTCCAAAAACGGTCTCTGCTGACCGCTTCTCTCCAAGCTCTCTGATCCTCTGTGATCCTCTGTCTCCGTCTCTCCTCTCGTCTTTCCCCTCGTGATCTCTCTCTCCTCTCGTCCTCTTCTCTCCTCTCGTGATCTCTCTCTGATGATATCTCCAAAAACTCTATATGTTGGGTGCTGATCGACTCCTCCTTTCCGTTTCTGGTCCGCCTTTTAGTCGGTGCTGGATTGGGTGTTGAAGATTTCTCACGTTCTTGATTGGCTGTCTCACGTTGGTCTTTCCCCTCAACTTTTACGACAGACTTCGGCGGACTTGAAAGGGTCCATCAAACCCTGTCGGAAACTCATCATCATTTATATCAATCTTCTTGGTCTCGAAATGTCGAAGAGAGCGACAGAAAGGCGCCTGCCCTTTGTTTTGAAACCACAGCGATTTCCGACCCCTGCTGGCTGGCTGTCGTTAAGAAATCATTAAGATGTTTTCGGGTGGTCGTTATGGAGTGTGGGCTTTTCCTCTCGACACCTGAGTCAACAAGACTTTTCATTTTCCCACGTTGTCGTGGTGATCGTTTCCCTAGCTGCCGTTACAATCCATTTCTTTAACAACTAACACGTTTTTATTTTGCTTATATTTAAGTGATTTCTTACTTTTTTTTTATCTGATACTTACATTTAAAGAAGTTTTTAGACGTTTAAATACTTGAAATACCATATAAGTTATTAAACTCACATACTGTCATTAAAATCAAGAAATTGTCTTTCTCAGAAAATGAAAGTGATTTCATGAACTTCGTTAAACTAGTTATAGCTGTGTGCTATTGTTTTATAAAGTAGGACTAATAATATCACTTATGACTTAACTACAAAGATAAAACGAAACAGAGAAGATTTTATAAACTGGGCCAGTGTTTCAAATCTATATACGAAGTGACTTAAAATTTTCTAGCAGTGTATGGTGACTAATGCATTCATTCGTAGGCCGACACGTTTAAGTTAAATTTAAAGTCAAATCAAGGATGAGAGTGGTGATGCATAGATTTTTAAAATACTTTTAAATTTTCTTATCGATACATCACACCATGTGATACTAAGATTAGTAATCATGTTATCTACATAGTTAACTTTGTTATCAACTTTAAGAGTATGTAATTCAAAATGATCACGGTTTTTTAAAAGTTGTGGTTTTCGTCACTAATTAATTCAGCTGATATTCTAACGTTTCTCAAAAGTACATCTTCGATAATTTTATCAAAACGCGTATGATCTAAGTATATGTGCATGATTGATAGGATTTTGAAGTATTTGTATCACTGTCTCGGCTATATTATCAACTATCAAATGCAGGAACCCTACCACTGACAACGTCTCTAAAAGCACATTTTCCAGCAAAACTTAAACCCTTCCGATACCCGTATTAATTTACACTTGGATATATTTTCCTATGTATAAATAGGGCTTTCCAGTTATCTGTCCCATTTTCGTGTTATGTATTGTTCATAGAATACATGACCAGTTAAAGGAATATTCATACATTTTTCCTTATTGCTATGAGAACTGGTACTCAAAGTGTGGTTTCATTCTACCAAATATAACGCGTGTATCTTCTCTTAGTGATCAATATGTCTCGCCATGTCCTGAAATCTACATTTGCGAGTAAAGTATTGCTCGTGAAAGTATTGGTTTGATTCCCTTTCTTTACTTGCATAACCGCAGCATGTTAGTCTATTCTCACTGGGCACTCAACCCTTTCACCAACAGAACTAACATGCCAGAGTTGTTTAGAGTAGTAGATTGCTTTAACTTCTAAATAAAACGGTTCAAATATAGAGTGGTAAACTTAATTTATAATACTTAAACTTAATTATAAACCCTGGTAAACTTAATTTATAATACCCTGTAATTTTGTTTTTATTCCTCACAAACAGTTTAAGTCGATTGTATTTTAGCGTTATTGGACACAATGTCTATGTGCAGTGATGCGTTTTAGATCTTAAAGTAGTTTTCCTGAATCAAGGTTTTCATGTTCCGCATGAGGAAGAAAAATAGGTCATATACATGTTGTAATTGGAACTTGTATGTTTCCAAAATAGTTTATATTTCTCAATCATGTATATAAATATGCGAATCATTTTCACACAGAATTATGTGTGTACCCAGAATTCTTAGTATAGTCTTAGATAATCCTTAGATGACTGTATAGCGAAACATTTAATTTTGTGTCAGATCCTCTATACATTTATTGAAAAAGGCCTAAATTCCAAAATATGCATTAGGTTCAAAAAAGGAGGAACTCACTACTATTTCAATAAATCTAAAACCATAAACAACTATTGAAGGTTTGAGAAAGTGGTAAATCAAACAAATGGAAAAAATGCAACTAAATTTCAAAACAGTGTATCCCTAAAAACTCAATTATCAATTGTAGATGAGTAGCATAACAATGGTGAATGATTGTCCTCTAAATATTGTTTAACAAGAAACTATGAAGTCATTTTTTCTTGAAGGCAAAAACTAATAAAAAAAACCAGAGAATCACCCATAGATCCTAATTTGCAAACTAAAGTATATTTAATATATGCGAGGCATATGGTATAATATAATACGCGAGGCTTAATTCATTTTCGATAATCAGAGTGATTAGATATGGTAATAACACGCAGTAATTCGCGTCCAGTGTATATAAATTTTTATTAAATCAAGAAGACGTCTTCTTGATCTTTCTCATTATACAATTGCATGTTGAAAACCTTAGGATCCCTCTTTACAACCATCTCAGTATATGTGCACTGTTAGACACTAAAATCCTAACTTTCGGACAGTTTATGAATAATGTTAGTCAGCATAATTTTACATATTAGGTCTAAGTAAACGTTTATGGGAGCGAATTGTAAGATTTGTTTTTAAAGCACGGTGTTAATGATTACTAAATTGAGATCTTTTCCAAGCCCCATTCTCTTCCGAGTTGTGTCTATTGAGAGCAGAGCCAAGAAAACAATGAAGGGGAGCCTCGGTTTATAATTATGGTGACGAAAACAGCAGATAAAGTTGTCATTCACCCTTACGACTAGTGGAATTGATACCAATGTAGACAGGCAATTAAAATCCGCCAGATTCTGTAATTGTTATTCTTGGCGCGTAAATGTCTCGTCATGTGTCACCGGACAATGCATCGAGGCATGATTGATGTTTTATTCAAGTGGAAACTCAGACAAGATACGTTACACTCAACGTAATTAAACGCCAAATCGAAATGTCGCTTGAAATTTCCTAAAGGAAATAGCAATTACAGCAATCTTCCTACAAGTAGCAAGTAGTTGGGATTGTCTATTAGATTAGTAAATATAATTTATTCGCAACAAATTTCACCTCTAGAGTCTAATGAGCTTTCTACCTTCTTGTACTGAAGGATTTGAAAAGGGGATTTATATTTTAAGTTTAGTATTCATATAGAGATTATTTTTAGCATTGATGCATATCCCTAAATATTGTGAGTTGTTGCAATCTAAGTTGTGTAACACTAGTTGTAGAACCCCTATCATGGATTATTTAAAAATAAATATTTTTGTTGATCTTTTTCTACCAACAATAATACGTTGTAATCTTTGTTATAGTATTTCGTAAAACATCTGTTTTACTTCAAAACAGTAATCTTCAAATACTAATTTGGTTGCATGAATAAAGCGTTTTAGTGCGTTCTAAATTTGAATTTTAGCATTTAAAAGTATACTTAAATTGTTTCTCCTTGTTATGTCTTTATGTTAGTATTTTTTAACTTTAGATGTTTTTCAATTTCGCAGCACATATATTATCAACAGATTATGCAAGAGAAACCGAAATCATGATACGAAGTAACAAAATAAGAAATAAAACTCATAAAACTACAGATTAAAGTCCATTTGCATGTAAAACTAATAAATGACGCATAATTCGCATTTTCCAAACCTATCTGAAATTAAACTTAACGTTTAAATGACTTGTTTTGTTCTTGAACATGCTAAGTATTAAGCAAATATAACTGCTATATTACACTTCCTTGTAAACTAATTTAGTAAGCGAAATTTGACGTGTAATTCAAACGTGATATTTGACGTTGTTTGTAATTATTTCTAAAAGCATGGCTCAATTATAGGTGGTTATGCCCCATAACTCTGTTGTCAAAGCTCTACTTCGTGACAGCGCTTGGCAATCAGTGCATGGTGTATCACCAATTAATGAGAGGAACTCGTTAAGTGCCACATTGTTGTAGAGATATAATTTGTATGCTACAGTGAACACAGCTTAGGGACTGCATAGAAAGAAAATATCGTTGAGTTACGTAGCTCTGGTACAAAGAAAGTCTTTCGTGTTCTAAAGCACCCAAATGCAATTTCGTTGATGAGCTTACAATGACATGACCTGCTTTTACAACACTGCTAACTATTCATGGAGGGAGATCGAGTAGGAAGTTGCGGCATTAAATGAGTTGCATTTGTTTAAAGTTTAAGCACTTCACCACAACATCGTGGCTTTTGATTTTTTGTTCATAAATATAGTTTTATCTCTCGGGATTGTTCAAGTCAGATTTGTTGAAGAGTTTTTGTTACAAACATTAAGCTATTCTTCATTATTGTTTACATTTCATACTCGCACTTTGTTTCCCAATATGTAAGATTTCGATGCCAGTGTTTAACGCTATTCATAGGTATAATTTAATTCCTTGTAGGGATTTAATTGTATTATTGTTTCATCGATTTATTCCTTCAATTATAAAAATATGATTTGTTGATAATCGGTTTTAACAATTCAGTAGAAGTATGACGCAAGATAAAATACAGTAATTGTTAAACGATCTACAGTATACTTATATTTGTCTATAATACGAAGAATAGATGTTATAATTGATAAATTATTTTTCATGTAATATTAAAATTTAAATTAACTGTATTTAAACAAATTTAGGATTATTGTCAGGTTTTTAAGGATATTACATTGGTCCCTAAAGTAAATTTTGAGTTTGCATTTAGAAGACAATTTCCAATCCAAAAAAATCTCACCGGATGCAATGTTTTCATTCAAATTTCAATTCCTTAGTAGTAATTGCAAAATACTTAGTCATCAGTGATTATCTCATAATTAGGAATAGCACCCAGTGTTCAAAAGTAAACCTATTAAGTATAAAACTGAACGTACATTTGATACAGTATAGAATATATTTCTGGTGTTTTAAAAATAGCATTTAAATATTGGGCTGAATGTAAAGTTAGATATTTTTATTATTTTAAATGTATTTTATACACACTATTATATAGTTCTGTTCATAAATTTGCTATTAAATCCAATGAAGTCTGCTTAAATTTCTAAATGAAGAAAATAAGTGACTTTTCTTCTGAACATTTAATTTCATTACAAATGGCTGGATTAGTCACCAACTTCAAACTGTAATATTTCTTTAAAAATGGCATTTTATTTATCCTTAGAAGGGCTAATCCCTTAACCGTAAATAAACAAGAGCTTATGAAGAAAGTAAAAAATAGATGACATTTACTTTAAGAAGGTAATTTTAAAAACAAAAATATGAATTCTTTATGCTTTGTGACTGCAATTTCTTTAGATATTCATGGAGAATTTTAGCTCAAGTGTTTCCTTTCGCTTTTATTTCCAATAAAGTTTTCAAAACATTCAATACCCAGCAACTTGGAGAATAAACATTTTAATAAAAGTTAATTTTGCATGTCAGTGTCCAAGCTTAAAGTGCCCATCAAAAATGTGGATCGTTCCCTTGGGGATTGATCCCGGACTGTCGCAATAGCTCGTTGTGTTGCTCCAGTGTGACGTTAACTAACTACCTACCCATCAAAAATGTGTCTCACGAAATTATAATTAGAACATTGCTGTTGCCAATACAAATCAATCTTGTATTATAACCTAAAATGTTGAACTTTATATATGAAGAAGGTTGGAAAGCAAATCATTATATATCAATTTTCCTAATCTAAAAAGTTTAAGTAATTAACAAGCAAAACTTCGTTCGAATGTAATGCATTGTGTGCTTGCCACTTTTAAATGTTTCCATCAATTATTTAAATCACCAAAGTTGTGCAAAGCAGCAACGTGCGTGTTGGACTCTTTTTCAACTTAAGTCATCACCAGTTTGCACGTAACAAGCACTTGGGAATATTGCAGCTGGGTTTAAAACGGCAACAAATAGAAAAAGAGGCTCCCCAGTGGTTTTGCCTACGTTGCCTCAAATGCTTCATGGTCACTCTTTCAGCTGTTTCCCATTCCCTTCAAAAGTACGTCAATTTAAGTAAGCCCATGGGGAACTGATTTAAATGTTTTCGATAGTATGATTTCCGAAATTACTCTTTTAAAATATTTATTTGTAGGCTCGATTTCGCAAATGGGACGCCCTTTTTTCAACAATTTTCTTCGTCTAACAGCGTTTTATTTCTCTTTCAAATTCTAATTCCGTTAAATTGCGCAAAAATTGTTGAGTTGACGCTAGATAATGCAATTTCGTTCCCGAGTCTTGAAATCCCAAATAATATGACGTAGATTCTAATGCACTTCGATACTGAGATTGCATTTTTAAGTTCACATACATTGCATCTGTTCGAAAAGATTTAATAAGTTCAACAAATATAAATTTTTGGTTCGTTAATAACAATAATTTACTTTTAAAAAATTACTCAGGACAAAATTCACTGCTTGATTAAACGTTAAGTAAAATATTTTCCTCTTTACACGGGAGAGACAATTAAAATTGTGGCTATGTTAAATTATAAAGGTCTCAACAAATTGAATCTAATAAACCAACAGAATAAATTGAATACAGGAACGAACTTTAATCATGCTCAAATTTAGTCATCTGCTTGTTTTATTTCGGACTTGCATGTATATTTACAAATTGAGGAATCGGTTACAGTTATTTTATAATTAGACACTTAACAGCAGTTTAAAACAGCTACAGTACTAAACAAATTGTTAGAAGTATTCCTCTATTTTATGTGTATGTAAAGTAACCTAATCCATTTTAAACATTGCGAAAGCTATTCAAAATGCATTCAGAAAGCGTTTCGCCTTAAACAGCTTATAGCAGAGATAATAATTTTATAGGGAAGCAACATTACACGTTGAGTTCCTATTTCAAACTAACATTAAAAAATATTTTAATAAGTAAAGTAGGAGAAACCTTAACTTCATCAATTATGTGAAAATAAAATCTGAAAGTAGCTCCATGTTATGCGTAAAAGGCGAAATAATACAGTATACTTTCACCTGCACATTGGTGATACAAGAAAAGGTTGAAGGAATATTTCTTGAACGTTTTATCCTAAGCGCAAAATTATAAGCGGATCTCCCACAGCCTTTTTAACACAAAATATGTCATCTCCTTTACTCTCCGATAATGAGTCGTCTAATAAAAAAGTTTCTAGAGAGCTTCACTTTTTATCGAAATTTTCGCTATCGATTCACGTGAACTAGTGGCACCTGCTACGATTCGATTTGAAATAAAGAAGTCGTCTTAAAAAACTGGCGATCATTTACGAACCTCTGAAAAACATGTTTGCTCTTCTTCCAGTATTACACTGCGACACGGAAGTACAATTTTGTCGGGAAGACAAAAACTGCATCTTCTGCATTTTGTGCCCACAGTCCATTGAAGTACGGCAGATGACGATTTTGTTATGGCATGCTATCCCAGGCATGTGTTTAAAGGTCCGTCGAAAAGAAAACGCTTTGGCTCATTCATATTTACTTTTAAAAGAAATAAATATTTTGTTACTCCTTAAAAAATGATTTTGACAACTGTTCTGGACAAACTTTAGATATTCAACCCTAAAATCAAAGTCTTTGGAACAGCAATATTTTTCATTGTGTGATTGCATGGAAAATTCAATACACTTATCCTTCAGCACGATTGAATGAATTAATGAAACAGCTAAGTTCGTGCAAGGAAGCACTTTTTTCAGTATGAATTTTGTAAAAACATAATAATTTGTAAATAGTTTGATGTATTTATATTTCACAATTTAACATTTCATACTTTACGATGCATCTGTCATCGCATTGTGGATTACGAACACTTAAGAAAGTATGAAAATAAAGGTGTAAAACAAATTTAATTGCTTAAAGTGAACTTCTATCTGAATTAGTGTTTTTGTCTAAACTCTTGTCTCTAAAACGGAATCTTAAAGTATACGTATTGGTAGCTTTTTTATTTTACTTTAATCTGGAACAGCATTTAAACTTTTACAGAACTCTAATCTACTTGATAGGAACGCATTGAACACTAAAAAAATGTTTATTTAATGCATGGGAATTAGCTTGTTTCTACAAACGGAAATCAATTACTTAATGAAATATTGAAATTCTTAGCTCTACAAAACATCAGAGAGGACAAAATTAGGAATACCTTTGCTTTTGAGAAAGTTCTGTCATGATTATAGTCATATCTCCTATGTCATGCTGTGTTCCCTTAAGAAACATTCCGAGTTCTTTGTTTGACTCGCTCCTGAAAACATAACATAACGCCAGGAGAGTCCACATTTTATGAGACGTATTTTATATTCATAACTCAATCTATCACCATCCAAACCCAACTTCACGGAAGTATTGCACCAAAGATGGTAGCTGTAAATACACTACGTATCTCTATTTGAAACTTGCAGTTGAATCATTCTCAAGATAATAATTTCGAAATCCCACCTAAATTTAGTAAAATATGCCACCATGTAGAGAACCCAAAGGTAGCCCAACAAATATTAACCAGGTGTCAATAACATTCCCAATGTGTATGTGCGGCGAAGCGCTTTCAACAATGTTGATATGTATAGCATCTGCACGTCATCTAAATTAAACACGGAAATACTAGTATAACGAGACGATCAACTACGCTCCATCAACTGACGCGCGCTGGTGCAGTATAAAAAAAATCTTAGAATTCTAAAAAAACCGCATCCATGATTCAGTTCAGACTTGACGCCGTGTAATTTCCATCTTTTCCCTAAAATCAAGGAAGACCTTCGTGAAAATCACAACTCTGATGATGAAATTCAGTCAGCGGTCAGGAGCTGGTTGAGGAAATAGAAGGTGGAGTTCTTCCATGACGGCTACACTAAACTTGTTAATCGTTAGCGGAATTTTATTGAGTTATCTGGTTATGTTGAAAAATGAAGTTATGTAATTAAAGTGCACATTCTAAGGAAACTTTCTGAATTTCATTTTTTAAAATATACTCATCTAACTCCGAGTTTTTCTCTTGGAGGCATTAGTTTTCATTCAACCCTCGTATATACATTACTGTTTATATTTATGATTCATGGGGAAACAGGAAGCTTTCATAAAAGTTTGAAATGAATTATCAACTAGTATTCACATGAAATGTTGAACATTAAATCAGATCAACCGAAAAGAAAATATTGTCTTATATATTCTTGATACAAGATTTAGAATATTGCTTTATGAAAGTTTCCTTGCCTTTTGAAAACAGGGAAGATATAAATGTCCATTCCATAACGCAAAAGTAGGACGAGGATTCAGTCAAATTGCAGAGTATAAAGTTGAAAACATTCCCATAGTGAAATGAACGACAGTTCTGGAGTAAATATATGTCTGAATGGGCAATAACACTAAAGTGCATTCAATGAAATATCGTAGGCCATCTAGAGACGATGCCTTTCAAATTGTCAACAGAAAACTGTTTCCCAATGTAAAATTCGCGAGAGTAGAATATATTTTCATTTCAGGGAATTTTTGAAGTTGTTTTTACGTTTCGAATGAAATGACGTACATCAGATTAAAATTGAATGTATTATAGTTATATGCCAATTATTTATCATCTTGTGGAACATCTTTGGTTAAATTCATGACTTACACAAGGCATTGAATGAAAAGTAGGTAAGAACCATTTATGATGATCAGTTAACTATGAAACATCAAACAATTCAGCTAAAATAGTCTCCTGTGAATAAAGGCGCAAAACAATTGTGAAAGTGGTTCTAAGGCTACACGATAGTCTAGATTGAAAATCATTGCCTTTGTGTACTTTTACTGCCTCTAGGATACAGCCTTATTTATTTACCAGCTTCCGAATTCACACTATTGTTTTTATTATGCACTGCACCACTGCTGTATCATCGAAGTTAAATTTCCGTTAAACATTGATTAAGCTTTATATAATAAAATGTTTAGTTGACTCATTTTCTCTTTCAAACTACCTGTCTATTCGGGCACCATTCATATTAGAGAGAATTCAACAGTGCCATTCAATAGAGAAGTATCAGTTGAATCGTCTTTTGTAAATTTAGATGCATAAAATTCGCTTGACGGTTTTTTAACATTAAAATGCGCATGAACGATAATTTCTAAGGGCCAATTTCCAATTTTGATGCCAAATTTCAAATCTCTCGAAATTGAACTTCGAGTACTACGTTTCAGTATTAATTTAACGATTTTATTATGAGCTAGTACTTAATACTTGGAATGCTAATTTGTTTCTGGATCGAGTTGAAAATTTGGAGCACCTAAAATTACATAGGTCTTCATATTCTCCTAAACAATATATCACTGAAACATTTTTTTATGATTCTAATAAAGAACCTAAACAAAATCTACACACTTTCTGTTAAAGTTATTTTTTAGTATGTAATATTAATTACGAAATTAATATTCCAAAAAGTTATGTAAATCAACCTTCAAGTATTTCGACGGGGATCGAGTCGGGACAATCCTTGGAATTGGTTTTGTCAACTGTTGGTTTGATAATTCAATTTAATTTTATACGAATTTCAATTGCATTGTTTGTGTTTAACTTTTTTGGAACATGACAACCGAGAATAAGGTTTGTATGGAAACAACATAATCCAACGCAAGCATGTAGGATTATTTAGATTACCTTCATTTTGAATGACGATCCTTCAAATTTTAAACTTTCAAATACTACTCGCAGTTAAAGTGCTGCAGCCTATTCCCTTGTACCAGCAAACTATGTTCGTCACTGCTTGACTTGGAACTTAGTCTTATTTATAACATACACACTCTGTTGTTAAGGCTAGTATTTGAGGATCGAGAACTTTCATATATGCTTCAGGGATTTGAAGTTGACATCGTCACGCATCATGACATCGGCGCATGCATTATTTGTCATAAATGACTTAGTTAATGACAAAGATGAAGTATTAAATCTATTCGGATTTCACGTGTTTGGGTCCAGTCGATCTTGTGTCCTATTGTTTAAACTTGACGGGAAGCGCACCTCTAACGGATTCAAACACCAACTACCAACTATTGGACCTTTACTTGTTTCAATTCTCCAAACATGTTATCGGTGGGTATAATAGGTTCTGAAGGTTTCAAGTGGTACCATTTCGGATATTAGTGCTTCAATTTTCACGTGCTTTTTTTATTTAAGTGGGTAGCAAGGTTTTGTACCTTATAATAAATGGACTCGGATATTCTAAGCAGTGGTAGGGGGTATAAAGTGCTAAGATCATATGAAATGCAACATTTCCTAAACTCAACTGTTTCTGTCTTTTTTCGTTTTGGTAGCATAAACTGATTCATTTGGTTTCTTTCCTGGGTTTGGAAAATCTTTATATGGTTTGGAACGCTAAAGGGTGTGAATTTTTGCTAAGTCAGGAGTGTGCCAATTTTCTTGCCGACTTGATTTCATCCCTCCAATATCGAGTAATACCCCGCAACTGATTGCTTCTTAGTTGGCTCCACGAGCTCTCTACATACTTTAGAGACACCGTCTTTGGTGGTTCCGGTTCTGGAAGAACCCCAACTCAAATACTGGCTAGCAGCAATCAATTATTCGATGTTATTTGAGCGTGTTATCAACTGTGCACAGTTAAAAACACGCTCAATAAGCATCTCAGAAACAAGAAGACTATTCAAGCGTAACAATTAATACTGATACATGAATAAAATCAAATGGTTTGATATGCGTACGGAGAAAAGTTGCGCGGCATATCACTAGTCGGAGAATTCTTAACGCGAACAGTTGTAACGATAAGAACATTCTTAATGCAAACAGTTGTAACGATTAGAACACAAATTCTAGAGATCTTTTTAAATGTTGTCGCAATACTTTATCAGAAGCTGCAGACATTTTCGTTTCATGATCCAGTGACGTTCAACCTCAAGGGGAGGTTATGTGGTGCGCAAGTTGCTCTTTCTACTGCTACTGCCTCTAGGATTCAGTCCTATTTAGTTACCTGCTGCCGGATTCCTACACTCGTGCTTTTCTGTCCCACTGACACAAGTGTTTGTCTTATTACTCAAGTTAATTTTTTGTTATGCATTAAGTTTTGAAAAAAATGCTTCAATTAACTCGTTTGCTCTTTCGAGATTATACACTAAGTAAGGTTTATGAACCGCAAACAAAACGAGTTTGGTGGGGTAAATAAGCATATTTAAGTTATTCCGTATTGTTTTTACTTCATTTGTACTACGAATACAAAACACATTTTAAAGCTGTTGTACAATGTAAAACATGTTTGGAGTATTCTTTTTATTATTAAATTTTCCCGCTCCACAACGTTCGCAACCCCCCTCATTTTAAAGGATATTGTAAAACAACTATACGTTCAAGGGATAGTAGGTTTAATAGCAATAAAGTTAAGCGTAACTGTTAAACAAAAATAATTTCTTTCCATTCACGCATTTAAAGATATTTCACACTATTGATGCACTTTTAAACACGGAAACTAAAATAAGTTTATATTATCGGAAGAGTTTCCTTCTCAACAGGAATATCAGAAATGTGATTAATTTGTAGACTCCATTACTAAGTCAAACTAACATACAAATGAGAAGTTTCTAAGTATGCTAATCAATGTAACTAATTATATCCGATAGATATAAATTTCCCCCGTTCTGTTAAACAACCAAATTGAAGTCTCTAAATCCTATAAAACTACTTGTTTTTATTCTGCATGTCCTTCGTAAATTAAATTAAGCTAAAAGTTTTAATAAATTAATTTGCTATTCAAATTTACTAATCAGGATTTAAAAAAAATATTTTTCCTACAATTCCCACAACAATATTTTGATGGATTTTTCAAGCCATTTCATGGACGACTGTACGAAGAAAAGTATTCGTGGCATGGTTAAACTGTTATTTACTTTAAGGTGAACACATAATAAATATATTTAAATGAAACGTTCCTCTGATTTTTAATTTAACATTTCCTTTAAAATATGTTCATTTTTTATCGGTTCATTAAATTATTTAAGTTTTTTTGTTGTTAATCTTTGGCTTCAAAAATAGACATTGCATGAACAAAATAATATTAACAATACATTATCTTTATAATTTTATTCTTTAAATAATAGCCTAAGATAATATAACTTTGGACTCTTGCTACGTTTTTAAGAATATTAAAATATGCTGATAACCACGAAACAACAAATATTACTATATATGTTTTACTTACTGTTAATGACCTTAATTATAGATTACATTTCATAATTATAAAAACCTGTAATTTTATATTTCGAAGAGCATTTTCGTAACATTGAATTTTAAAATTGAAAAAAAACAGCTTTTATTTTTAAGTGAGCTTCACAAAATAATTAAAAATTGAAGCGAGGAGTCTTGAAAAATCTTAAATGTACTCAGTTTTTAAATTTCTATTTAATTTCCCTCTTAACTATTTTTTTGTATGTTATATGATATAAGAATAGTTAAAAGTTTTCCCCTTGTAATTATACTTCCAATATTTAATGTATAACGCAAAATAGTAGATATATTCTAATATCTATTATTTCGTACATGTAGTAATATTCAAAGTTATTTGAAAACAGAATAAT